>JADGIL010004619.1:0-13137 GCA_020352625.1 Cactoblastis cactorum | reverse complement strand
GCAGGCTAACAAAGCAAGTAGCAAGCTCCAAATCACTACAAGTAGTGGCTTCATACCACTACAATTTTATATAACTTTAATTGCAATTAGAACTGGCTACATGGAACTGTTATAGGATATATTTGTAATGTTAATTAGTCTCGTTATGTTAAGAATATTCGCGGGCCACAATTATGTTAAATCTCTTTTTAAATATAGTAATAATTTATTACTACATCTCATATTTAAAGATATGTAATACTCCAAAAACATTAAATTTCTTGTATCGTATCGAATCTGTCGAAAAAACGAGATTTATTTTTTAACTTAAGTAAATACCTAGTACGGAACCATTCGTGCACGAGTCCAACTACATTTATCGAAATCTAGTATGTGTATTTCAAGTTTTATAACAGTCGATTCAACTGATAATTTTATTTTTTTTATATTTATAGTTTTTTGTCTGTCAAGTCGTTTATATTTAGCTTAATAGATATAGTAATATGATAACATTCCTAGTGATAGTATAATTTTAAACTTTAATATAGATATACTGATTAATTTTAACACAAAAAATAAAAAAATAAAAAAATGTATTAGTGTAGATTGGTTAAGATGGGTAAGAGGAACATGTAGTTCAAACATTAGTTTCCGCGTGATGCTACAACCTACTAACGTACAGATACATATTTAAAAAAAAGAATTTAGCTTTTAAGTATTGACTCTATAAGGAACTTTCACATTGTTTTTTTTTTAATTTATTTTATTTACAGATAAAGTCAATAACAGTTTTATTAAATGTATAGATGAAATCAGACCAATAAATATTTATGTAAATTTTTTTAAGTCATAGGTAGTCAAACGAGATTTTAAGTGATCACCGCCGCCCATAGACAACTGCAACACCCGCGAGTTACAGAAGCGTTGCCGGCCTATAAAAAAACCTCCGCCCTCCCAATTTGGGAAGGGCGGAGAAGTATTAATATTAGAGTATTTTTTGTATTAAAAATAATTTTTTTTACTTACATTTTTTACAACTCATATTCTATTAGATCTTATGGCAATTTATTTAATTTCTGAAATAAACCATGATATTATGAATATATAGAAGCAAATCACACAGACTGAGTAAGCCCCAGAGTAAGTTCCAGGCTTTTGTTATAAGAAAATTACTCAACGATACTATATTTTATTTGTTACAATATAGTGTCGTTGAGTTAGTATCTCTTATCAGAAGTTTCGACATTACTTCGGGGCAGTCTGTGTCATTCGTCCTTATATATTTATTTATGAAATATAATTTATTTTAACTTTAAAATATAATTTATTTTGACGGTCGAATAATAAACTATGTTCCTCTTATCTCACTTTTTAAATGTAAATAAATAAAAACAATACATAAGTACAGTCAAAATATATAATTAAGTAAACAGGGGCAAACAGTACTTAAAGAATTTTTCACTCAACACAACTAATAGTTCTTTATTATGTTTGTACCCCCAAAATGTGATTAACAATCTTTTTTTTTTAATTTATTGATCCCATAATAACACAATTACGATATAGTTATATCCGGAGATATGTCCGGATAACCAAAAAGTTATAACAATTTAAAATTTCGAAAATGTATCTCCATTCCTATGGATCAATCATCAATTTTCACCACAAGGATTAAAAAACACAATAATTATGTGTATCTAATAGTGGGGCCAAACCTGGTTTATTTTTATGTAAACCTTATTATATGTTTGACTGTACTAATATATGATAGAAATATTATCATATTTTATCTTTGTATTTTACAATTAATGAATTAATTACAATAGACGAAAAGATATAAAAATGAAAAAAAATACACAAAAATTAATAAATACAAAAAAAAATATAAAATATCGGTAGAAAAATTAAATAAATTATTAAATATAGATATAATTAGATTTTAAAAATACACAATATTAATAATTTATTAACAAAAATTAAAAAAATACAAATAAAAATGAAAAGAAAAAATACGGTATAACTTATTGGACGTAGGTATATAAATTATTTAATTATAGGATGTAATTCATGACAGTCATGTCTTATAATAATTAAAAATTGATTAAGGTAGACATAGAAGAATATAGAGCATAGAGGTATAAAACTATCCTACTATCATTTCTAGTTAAGGCAGTGGACCCCGGGCTATTACGCATTATCGTTAAGAATGTAAGCGGGGTAACGCTCAAACAAGAGAGATATTATTACTTAATTACATGTAAGTAACATCAATTAAGATAAATAGCGCTAATTATTAATAAATTAATCTTTCGTTATTACAATTAGAGTAGAAAAAAAATACAAAAAAATACAAAAAAAAACTTAGTAAACGTACTAGGGATTTTTTGTTATAAAAAGCAAAAAAAAAAAACACGAATCGCAACGTCTTCCGTTATATTTCGTTCACGATCGGCGACGGCATTTGAAGATTGATCAACCAAAAAGCGGGCTTAAAATTATATGGATCGGAATGCAGCTATGTGTGTTTAGTTTTATTAAACTGTAGATTGATAGCGCAATGATATTTGTCTAGTTTTAAGGTGTCTATAAATTTAATATAAGTAGTATATTTAGTAATTATATACGACACTGCCATATTATTGAAGTGTTATTTAAAATATAAATAATAGACAAATAGGTACAGAGGATCTGGAATGGTGGTATGGTCATATAAAATCAAAATACTTTTTCACGTCATTAATTAATAAACATTTAAATCTTAATCAAGCTATAGACAGCATAATGAACGACTACTGCTGAGAAGAAATTCCGAAAGAAACTCGAGCAGTTTTGTTTTATTATGACAGAAGGGCCTAATAATAAGGGAGAAGGGTTATTTACCTGAACAAAACAAATCGTATTTTTTAAAATTCTTTTAAATCCACCGTCTGGTCAGGCTTCAAAGTGTTAAATCTCTTCAGAATACAGACTGTGTACTAAACTAGCGAGATCATCTCATCAACCTTTTATTGGTAATAACTCAAACTGACAGTATAACTTTATTAAATCACTTACTTCAAATTGTATATCAGAGAGTGAATCATAAGTTACAAAAAAAGCCAAGACAACTACAGCTATAAGAAATAAAAACTATGGACAGAATTTCCACCAAAATTACCGGTAATTGCCCAAAATACGCCCATGCCCAGCAGTGGGGTAATAATATATTTTAATCTTATTCAGAACTTTTACAGAAAAACAATCTATACATAAAAAAGTATTATACCTTTCATGTTAATTTTCACCAGTCTAGATCCAAATAGTATAGTAATCATTATAATCATATATGTATAATCTATATTCGGGGATGTTATGGGCGTGAAATTTTGTGAATATTGTTTGAGTTCCGTATATCAAACTATGGGTTAATCTAAGACATCATAATCATTCCTGACGCAAAAGCCTTTTTGAATTTACAACTTAAATAAAATTTCAGTTAAAACTTTCTGTAATTGCCAAATCGTTGAAACTAAAAATATATTTCAATTTTTATCTCAATCTGACCTTAAAAAATCAAACTTAATCTGACTCAAAATTGACTTGTACGATTTGGCATTAAATTAATGATAAATATGTGATAATTGTCAATATTTAATTTTAATTAAAATTAAGTTATAGAGCACATTAAAATTACATGCAATCCTATTTGATTAAATGAAAATAAAATTTTAGAAAGTACTAAATTCTAAATAATAGTATTCATTTGGTATGACGAGAATTCAAACACTTAAAATAGTTGAATTTGATTTAATTAGAACTCAAATATATTGTTTGTTTAAAACTATTAAGAAATACGAAACCGTAAACTGTCAGAAACCATTTTTTCATTTAAAGATACAGCTCTCAGACCTATAAAAAAAAACATACGTAAAACAAGAAGATCTAGAATATCTTTGCCAATTTCATCAAACAGGCTCAGTCGTTTTTAAGTTTCTTTGTTAAAATAAAACTGAAAATCGTTTCTCTTTAAAGTATTAGTATGGGGATATATTAACTTGTCATGGGGAAAATACAATTGGATTTAGTCTATAATCTCAGCAAAAATGATGGAGGAGGTCAAAAAGAGCGGTCGTGACCACTATATGCGCGGGGTGGGGCGCGTAGCTTCGCCATCATTAAAAATATATTATTTAAATTTAAAATCACGTCTTCTAAAAAAAAACTTTAACTGGGCCACGTCTATTAATTTTTATAATGTAATTTGTATTATCATTAATATGTAAAAAAATTATCAAAATGGTTTTGTCAATTTTTATCATTATATTGTTCGTACGCGTATCATGTAAAACTACTGGATGTAGTTTGATACGATTTTCACAGTTGTATAGTAGAAGATCTAACTTAAAATTAGGCGTCATCATCACATCTCTATATGCTTAATAAAATCTAAATGTAGCGAGTTACATGCGGAAAGTTTTGGGCATAAGATAATCAATATTTATGTAGCTTGACAGAGGTATTTTAACAATAACATATGGTCATGTTTTAAACAAGTAATTTACAATACATTAGTAGTTACAAAATTAAAATAACTCATTTCAAAATAAAAAATCTATTGTAACGAAATGTAAATAAATTAAATAGATAACTTTTTAACCTAAATTAAATAAATTCACTTCTAATGTCGTGATTTTGAAAAATATCGGCCACATAAACCCCATTAACGTATAGGTACGTATTATTACGCACGTTCGACGTAAAATATAACATACATAATTTCGTATTTGATAATGGTTTTGGAAACTGTACAGCCAATTGCACAAAGTCCGCAAGTGTTCAAAGTTACGTCAAATATTATCGGAATTTGTAAAACTAACAAACAAGTGTTACATCAATTTACTTATTACGTTTTACGGACACGTTTGCCGTTTACACTTTCATTGGTCATTATCGTCTTGAATTTGTAAAATAAACCATAATATAATGAAAATTACGTTACTTTTACATCGAAAAGTTTGATGCAAGTTGCATTCAAAAAAAAATTAACTGTAAATAAAAAGAATACGTAAAAAATGAAGCTGAAAAAGTAAAACTATAATTTTAAATAAATTATTTTACAAGCACTAATAACAAACAAATAACAAACAAGTCTTAGTTACTTGTAATAAATAACGAACAAATAACAAACAAGTCTTAGTTACTTGTAATAAATAAACGTGTCAAGTTTTGGTGCAACTGGCTGTCAGATTTTTAGGTGCGATTAAAAGATCCATAACATCCCTACTAATACTTTATAATATCATTATATATATATATTCATTACTTGTGCATTTCACCACAGTGCCAGTTCTGCCATCAAATGTGTTGCAGTCATGCCCTCAATTCATAAGGATTATGTATATATTATGTATATATTGTTATGTTTATATTTAGTCTATGGAGCCTTACCTAGTGTCAGTTTTGAGCCCCACCGACACCCAGAATACACACAGATGTAAATAATAATATAAATTAATGATTTTTTTGTGTATTTGAAGTTATTTTTGCGCATTTTTTATAACAACGAAATTTACACCTGACAGACTGAAGTTTTTTGCAGCTTTTCGACTGTTTTGAACCAAAATTTAACACAAATATGTGCAGAAATTGATTATAAATTCGTTATTCAATCAATATGTCAATTTGCAATGTCGACCATTTACAATTTACATGCTCATCTTACTTTTTAAATTTCATTTAAAACGAGCGCATGGACATGCATGTTAAGAAATTTTAAAACATGTGCAAAAATTACTTTAATTATATTTTTAATGCAAAATACGTTTATAATGTACCATAATAGAATTTTTGATTTTTATATATTATTTATTTGGTTATTCCAATTTATTAAAAGTATTTATTTTTTTGCATTCAACAATAACGATACCAAGACGTCACTTTAAATATGCAATATTTGTCAAAGGCCTAAAAATTTACATATTTTATCTTTCAGCAAAATCTTTATAATTGATAAGCACGATATTTGTAAGATGAATGCGTCTTTTTATTAAAACTAAGTAAGTTTTATCGCACGATTTCTTTAAGAAATGCTACGTTCGATTTTGATTATTCAATAATTGAAAACCTATAAATTTATAAGCTGTACATACCCAGCGCCTAAATTTACTAAAAAAATAATAATAAAAAATTAAAAAAAGATGAATATAATTTGATGTTATGACACGACAAACTTGCAAAATTGGAGTAACGCTCTTAAATACAATTGATTTATACACAAAACTATCGGGCATGTAGGGGTTGAACATTTAGGTGGGTACCAACGTTAATTTATGAACCAGAAGATGGCAGAAGCACATAATAGATATAAAAAATACGGTAAATACAAAGATTAACTTAATTAAATAAGTAGTTGATAATTGAAGAAAATATCTTTTTAGTAACAACTCTTGTAGAACATATCTTCGGCGGAACTATGGTCCCCAACTATCAAAATAGTAACAACTTGATTACCTCCACAAATGTATAAAGAAATGATTGGTGTCTGTTACACATGTTGTAGGAAAAATTTTAAATAAATAATTTTAATAAATACGTTAAAATTATTAGAAATACGTGAATTAAGCTATATATTTTATATATATATAACGATAAGCTGCTAGAACATGTCGGGATTTTCTTTTTTGAAAAAAAAAAAAACAGTGCGTACGAATCTAAAACGTACTAATTGAATCGTACTAATTGGATATTTACATAAATTTAATGATTTCTTGTTGAAATATGTATGTTGTTTATTATTTTTTTGCCTTTTAAGTTTATTTTGTATAGCAATCATTTATCTGTAATTGATCACCTTAGCCGCCGCCTAGCGCTGACTCCTGCGCATCTTAGGAAACAGCGTAGCGGAAAGTAACGGCGCGACAATGCGCGTACGCGTACTCAGAATTCGCTACCAAAACGGTGAATTACTCCAGAACACCTTTTAAAAAGTTAAAACCAGTCGACAAATTAATTCACTGACTAACATTTTTAGCTTATAATAATTGTAAAATTTAGTATAAGAAATTAATCTTTCGTATTTTAAATTTATTTGCTATTTATGGCGTATGTACATCAAGTCATTGACGCAGTATGATAATTGTATATATGTTTATGTTATGTGCTATTATTTTTTTTACGCGATTTTACTTCAAATTTCCCTCACATACGACTTTAAAATATATAATTTTTTAAATTAAATGAAACAAAATCAGCATACAGTCAAGGTTAATACTATATTTCATTTCAATTCATTGTTAAATTGGTCACAATTAATTACAAAAACAGAAAAATAAGTAGAAAATCTTATTTTTTTATTTATTCAAACTCAAAAATAAACATCATTTGGTGTTTATTAATTATTCATCCAAATTCATTTTGATATCTTTAAGTAAGATATTTACAGTTTCGGAAACACTTTATACTGAGGTTATAAAAAAATACAACATTTATTTTACTATAAATGTATGCACAATAGCTTTGTCTTACTTTTTATAACACAAAAAGTTATTTACACAGTCATTATAAAAAATCCCGCAGATGAATCTTATTAAAAATATGCTCTTATTAATCAATTCTTAAAATTATTTTTTCATATTGTTTTTTAATTAAATGTATTACATAAAATGATAATTAAAAATAAGTATGTACATATAGAAGAAGAACTTAATCTTAATTAAGCTGTAGATCTCTTCAAGCACATGTAAGAAAAAAGTACAATTAGAAAATCGCGTATTCCGTAGCAATAACTGATCTAGATAAAGAGTAAAAAATAATTAAATAATCCCAGCAATGGGGTCGAGTTAATATATAAAAATAATTAGCAAGATACTAAAATAAAATATTTAAATATAAGTTAAAATTTAAAATGTTCCGTTTTAGTTAAGTATGAAAAGAAAAATGTACAGTTTTATTTGAGCCCTCTAAATGTGACATTATGATGTCATTGTCATAAAAGTTTTATGAAATAAATTTAAATTAAAAACATTTTTAAAAACAAGCTTTCAGAATAACGTCACTTTAATTTTCAAATTCAAGCTCTTTCTTTTGATACCCATATTGTAGAAGAGCTTTAAAAAATAACATAAATTGGACGTTCCGCCATGTTGGATTTAGAATGACGTCACCTAATTAACTATGCATTGTCATCCAAACTAAGTATGTATACAAAATTTCAGCTCAATCGGTTGAAGAAAAATGCTTTAAAATTGAGTTGTAAGATTCCACCCGAAAAGACATACATACATTGCAAGCTAAATAAAAGCTTGTAAAAACGATTAAAAAGCTAAATAAAAGCACGTAAAGCTAAATAAAAGCTCGTAAAAACTTTAAACTCAAAACATAAAATGACTTATCGTTAGGAAATGCAACAAAATTGACAAATCATAAAATAACAGAAGCAAAATCAAACACTGTCCGTTTTTTATTTGTATTATAACGTAGTGACGATTCATTATTTAAATAGGTTATAAGTAAAATAATAAAACTTGTAAATTTAAGTAAACTTAACCGCAATAAGACTGATAGCATGTAAAAAGCGTAGTTTTAGAGGTCCTTTGTGTGACGCGTCGTTGCGACACGTATTTGCCTCCAGTCGCATTAGTACGCATTTTACGTTTGACTAAGACGACAAAATAAACTATTTCTATCACCCATAAGGGTTGTGACAGCATACGTGTTGTAACTACGCATTACGTACTGGACACTTATGTGTTGGGTAGGCTGTAGCGTCATGTCCGTATACCCAGCTGGTATTCCGGCAGGACCCTCCGTCGTTCGAAGGTTTAAAAAAAAAGATTATGACCCCGTGTAGGAACGAAACTTAAATTTTCACAGTAACTATTAAGGTACTCAATTTTTTTTAATATGATTCTGAAGGTACTAAATACCACGGATGTAAAACTTTAGGTGTTGATTGAATTCAGCATCCTGGGTTATATGGGTCAGCCGCCATGCTCCGTCCGGTGAGAGGGAGAGCCGGAGGCCCAACTTCCCCGCCCTCCTCAAATGGTATTTTTAAAGGCCGGCAACGCTACTGTAGCCCCGCGGGTGTTGCAGTTGTCTATGGGCGGCGGTGATCACTTAACATCACGTGACCCGTCTGTTCCTTTGCCTCTCTCTTACATAAAAAAAACAGAGAGACACACACACAAGTCAAAATTATAACACCCTTATTTCTACGTCGGGGGTTAAAAAAGTAATGATGATATGGATAAGTCCTGCTGGGTATACGGTCATTGTAGTGTCGATGTTATAGCTAATGTATCTCTTGTAGTCATCTGCATTTAAAACCAATATATAAAAACCTTGTTATAAATAAACCTTTAAAATTCAAGAACTCATCATAATGCGCACGCGCCGTCTGTTCCAAAATGTCTACTTTAAAAAAAGAATGTTAGGCTGTTGTAAATAAAAACGCGCGATTCTATAAACTTCGTTTACATTAAGTGTTATTTAGTATTTATTACAATAAATTAAGTATAGTAATCGTTACATTAAGTATAGTAATCATTGTAATTTAGTATTTTTGATTAATGTGAGATAAGTAATAAGAAAGTGTTTAGTAATTTTAAAAATTAATAGGATTTTAATTGTAGTTTTAAGATTACGTCAATTCTCGTATTGTCATTGTGATCGGTCGGGATATAGAGACGCTTGTAAAGAATTAATTAATAAATAATAATGCGAAAGTGCGTTAATACGCATTGATACAGTTCCATGTAGACAGTAAATCTGTTCAAAATGGTGTGAGAAATCTTTAAACATTCATTTCAAGCCACTGACTAGAGCTTATGATTTTTTATCCAGTAGAAGACCACACAATGAATAGAAAAATCACATTATAACACAAATGCAATTGAAACTACATTCGAAATTAGGAAGGTAAAGGACCAAATGAAGAGACCAAGAATTAGGACCAAGGAGAAGACCAAGAAGGAAGGTAGTCAAATAACTTCAACGACATTACGTCAGAGTAACAGAATAACAAGACGTTTCAGAGAGAGAAGCATATTAGCAACACTTGAAACAAAATAATAAAACATGAATTACTTCTGTGACCCGCGGGCGTTGCAGGTGTCTATGGGCGGCGGGGATCACTTAACATCACGTGACACTCCCGCACGTTCGCCTCCCTCTTTCATAAAAAAAAATCAATTACTGGACAACTTTCTACTGGATAGAAAGCCACAAAAAATATTTAACACAAATAGATCAAGATAAATTGGACACTAAACCACCAGAAATAGAGATCGAATCAAACCAAAATTAATTCAGTCTAAATTAATACAACATCAGTACGCCGAGCAAGTAATGGTTTACGACGATAACTTTATTGTCAATTTACTATGTAAATCAAATCATTTTGATCAAGAAATGATAGAACGTAGATTGTACCAGCTGCTTCTCTGCCCACGCAGATTTATCAAAGGAAAGGGCTTAGAGGGAGCAATTAGGTTTTTTTTATGACAGAGGGAAGCAAACGAGCAGGCTGCAACACCCGCAGGGTCACAGAAGCGTTGCCGGCCTGCAAAAAACCTCCGCCTTCCCCATTTGGGGAGGGCGAAGAAGTTGGGCCCCCGGCTCTCCTACTCACTGGACGCAGCATGACGGCTGATAATCGCCATTCAGGCGTCGGTCTTCTGTGGGAGTGTAGTACTTCCCGGGACGAGCCGGCCCATTCGTGCTACAGGCTAAAAAGAAGCCTGTAGCTGGCTCCACACCACTACTAGTAATGGCTCCATACCACTATGAAAAAGTAGCTATGGACTAGCGACCTGTCACTATATTTGATCTTTATACCAGCAATAAGCCCACCATTTTAGTAAGCGTGTCTTTGAATTTTAAGAGTCTTGGAAAACAGATCATATCTAAGGGGCATAGAACGACAATTAATAAAAAATAATAATCATAGAAAATAGTTGTGGTTTTTGTAGTGACTAGGAGTCAGTGTTGTTCGGTAGCGTTGCGTACTTATTATATCCATGTAATAGTTGTAAGATCAAAGAATTTGATAAGATTTATCAAGTGGAGGAAACACAAGGAGTTATCTTTAAGAAAATAGTATTTAAGTGAAACTATCATAGCATAAAAGTTATTGATAATTGTGTACAATGTTAACAAATCAATTATTGTAAGCTACTGCCATTTTATAATAATATCTTTCTCTAAACCATTTTATATTTTTTGGAATATTTTCATAAAACATGCTTTATCGATCTCAGTTCTGGATGAGAGTATAAAAGACTACCATTTTATGTAAAACCAAAAAAAAGGGGAAATTATATAATCTAACTTATACTAGTTTTGAAGTAACATTTATATCATAACCCTGCGCAAAGTAAATGATCTTTGAGCCAGCCACAGTTGCTATCTAAGTATAAATAGTTAAAATAAATGTAATGTTCTAATTAAATAAAATTTATGTAGTATTTAATATTAACTATTTGACATTATGTTATGACTTTCATCATGGTCTGTGAGTGAAAATAAAAAGTAAAATCTGACAGTTGTCACTCTTCCCGCGCAAATTGTAGAAAGGAATGTTCTTGAAACGGTAATTCTCAAAAGCGACAAGCTCACAACTTGTCAACAATATACCAACGAGAAGCCCACCGTTTCGCTAAGCGTTGCCTTCAAGTCTCACGACTCTTGGCTCTGTCTACCCTGTAAAGGACAAAAGACCTGACACTGTATTTGAAATTGACATTATGATAATTTTTTCATGTATTCAATTTAAGTATAATTTATAAGAAAACAATTTATACTTCCTATGTGTGCAAATATAATTTGTTTGTCAACATATTTTCAGGTGCTTAAGGATGTATGTTCGTTTAATGATCAAATCAATCAAAATATTCATATGTATGTTAGTTATATGTCTATACTTAATCACATAAAATGTGTACTTTAAAAATTTGAAACAACTAATGTGTATTTTGGATCTAGTTTTAAGACAATTAAATGTATTTATGTCGTATTTATTTTTTTATTTTTATAACCTTTAACCTAGATAGAAACAGAGTAAAAGGCATTGGCATAAAAGCTAACGTTCACAAATGAGGTGACATAGAAGAAAATGTTTAAAAAAAATTCAAATTGAGGCTAAGAAATAAGTATCTATTCAGATTAATTCATTAGGTGCAAATAAAATAAAACAAATAATCTAATTATTATTCAATATATTTTAAAATACACTTTTGTACTGCCATGAGATAACGAACATGTCAAAATTATAAACCTTTTTTTATATATTCATTAACTGCCGCGACTTCGTTCGCTAAGATTTTATGATCTTTGCAATTAAAGTCATTTTTCACCTACAAAATCGTCTGCGACTTAGGTAGTAAATTTAGGGTTATATGTATTATTAAAAGTACGTGTCTATCACTTAGTGGTTTCTCAGACCTACCAAGTATGCATATAAAATTTCATCAAAAACGGTTCAGCCGTAACGTCGCAAGACTGAACCGATTAAAGGCTGATTTATTGAAAAGATTACAAAATATTTACATAAAATTCATTGTGTTTGCAGAAAAAGTAGCTACCATTGATAACGATGATTAAATGTTAAAGAAAGAACTACAATTGATAGCGTGTGTAGCTCAACACATTGTCATAATGAAGGTTCAAATCAAGATGCAAAAAGATCTTACTCAAATTAACCTGGGTCTATTTGTATTTGTCATAAATATTACAAGATTTTATAGCTAATTTCATTTTTATAGCTAAATCTAGGTGCCAGGAGAGGCACGTTCCAGACTGCTGCGGTTGCTGGCCTGGGTTCTCAATCTGTGAGCTGCAATCATCACGTTCCCGGCTCTCTGGAATTTAAAAAAAATTAAATATAATAAAATTACAACTGAGCTATATCTGTATATAGGAGATATTTAAGAAAAAAATATAGAGGGGCTGTTTATAGAGCCTATAGAAGCTAAAACGATTGTTTTTAGAATTTTTGTCTATCTGTCTGTATGTTTGTACGCGCATCACACAAAAACTACTAAACGGATCTGGATGAAATTTAGCACAGCGATAGACTATGACCTAGAATAAAAGATAGGCTACTTTGTATCCCGGAAATGATCTGACACGAAACGAATCGAAGCCGCTGGCAAAAGCTAGTATCATCATCATCTGCCTGCT
>JADGIL010004618.1:0-17257 GCA_020352625.1 Cactoblastis cactorum | reverse complement strand
TATATATATATATATAGCATTTATAAAATTATTGTTACATGTTATAGATGTCATAGATTATTTGCTCTTGAAAAAGACATCAACGAGTCAGAATTGCATACTCAGGTCAGATACTATAGTGCATGTATGTTAGTAGTATTTCGAGGGTAGTTTGACCATTGAAATCCGTTTTTCTCTTGAAAGATTTATAATTTACCGGTGCTAATTCTTAAATAGGTCTTGTGATGTTTGTCCGCTAGAGGGTCAATAAAATCAAATTCTTTATTTGTGAAAACAGGTAATACAAGTTACAACAGTCATGGAGTACTCTGTTTCCTGCCCCTATGTGTACAATATAAATTATTACTATATAAATTAATATTCACAACAAAAATTAAAAGAAGCAGTATGACAATAAGATATATTAGTGTATCCTTAAGATAATCGTTCAGGTTGTAGTAACATTTTTGAGCTAACAGTTCATGGAGGCTGATGCATACAGTGATTTTTCACCATAGTAAAATTAGTACCGAATGTTCCCATTTATTCTTCATTCGACTAAGAATATCACAAATTAGCCGTCGTGGGTACTTTCAAAATTTTTAATTTTGATATTTTCTTGGAAACTTACAATTTCTCTATCTTCAGATATACGATAAACCAGATGATTTTATAAAAAAGGCAAAAAAAGAAAAAAGTAAACACATATATATTATAGGTCTGATTTATAACCTACTATATAAATTATAATCTGAAATGATATCAAATAATACATATGTATATATTAACAGACTTTTAGCAGAAGATTGGTTCTCTGTGCGTAGATAAATTGTTCTTTAACTGAAAGTAGCTTCATACTCGGCTAGGACTCGTTCTCATACCGTATTCTGCGCACGCCTGACCAACGCATCCTGCGGTCACCGTAGCTACAGCTACACGCTTTTTGTTATCACTAAAATATATAGAGGTTTACGTTTTACGACAGTAAATTTTAATATTTATTACAAATGATGTAAATACCTTCTGTCTTCAAATTGTTTTTGTAGTCTGTATAAAGAAGAATAAAAAGAAGACCACAAGACCGCAGAAGAAAGAAAAACTTTATATAATAATAATAATGCGTATCTAGAATATCAAGATTTATTTTATCTTAGAATATTTATTTAGGTACTCAGTGATCAACAAACTACATCTATCATATCAAAATGTTTTTATTAAATTTAAACCTCGTGTACTGACAATAAATATATGTATAACAGTGAAATAAGTATAAAACCATTTTTTAATCTGGCATATAATTGATTATATTCTATGGTTTTATTATATTATGTTTAAAAGGTCGCTGCGCAAAAATGTGGCGTACTCGATCGATCGAAAGTTGTGTCGTCAGAGTTGACAACCTTGGCATTTGAACGGGTTCCGGACATGAGACACAGAATAACTTACTAACAGAAGTAACACTATATAAAGCATGTGATACAAAACAATAATATTAATGAACAAAATACAAACTAAAGACATATTAAACACGTTATTAATATGATCTAAATAATGTGAATTCGTACACATCTTAAGTATAACGGTAGTAGAAAGCACAAGAATAATAAAGTTTAGAGTTGTTAAATAAGTTATAAGTATTAAAAAGTTTTCAGTATTTCTTTTTAACTCTCATAGAAAATTGCAGGTGGAAAAGTTACAATTATTTATTATTGCTTATTATATATTGATTAATAATATTCTTCTACATTTTCTTTATTTGTAAGCATTGTGACCGATCGGCAAATGTGAACCGATCTCACACAAAGCAAAACACAAATTCATTCCTTTTAACTTATTTTTATGTCTAGGTCCTGGCAACGACTGGTTTGCAGACACTGTTTTTGATAGCCAAGTACATTTGCAGAAGGTCATTCTAAGTAAAGGTGACGAACATTCTGACATTCTATTATGTAACTTTTTAGATGCATCATCATAATTGTTAAAAAAATTATTAATTCCGTTTTTCAAGTTAAAGCTAATGGTCTATTGCCACATTCCACGACTAATGTGATACACGGCAATAAATATAATTTGAAACATTTAAACTAGCGAGCACTGATAAAAAGATGTATTACATGTAATATTGTATGTATACATGTAAAATATAAAGTATTTTTATTCTTACTTCATTGAACTACATAAAATTAGTTATTCTACATAGAAACATATCTAACAGATCTTGGTATCATGTGTAAGAGTCATCGTAATGATTTCCATATTATTCGAATCGTGAGTGAGAGTCTCCATAGAAGCGGAACCAACGCGAAGTTATGTGGTAGCCGAGTATTGCTCAAGACCAGAACAACGGACTATTGCGTATACTAACTGATGGGAAAATAATGCATCATACACCCTACACTAGTCTAACAACATTGCTATGTGCACACGCATATACCTTAGACGCTAATTATATTTAATGACAATATTAATCAATTTCATAATAATACTTTATAAATATGGAACGTGATTACCACTAGATATTCATTTAATAATTTTCTTGGGTAGAAACTTGAGTAGACAACCGCAAGCCTGTCCAATACATTAATATTAAAATCATAGTATAAAATAATTTTTCCGTCGAATATGTATATAAATATTAAGGTATTGATCATTATTTTCAATTTTTGCAACCTACTCTTAGCGAAATTCTGAGTCATTGTTTCATCTCTACACAGTATGTAAATGTCTTATTCATTCTCATTGCGAAACCTTTTTTGTGAAAATATCGTTTAATAGAAAAAGTAAATAGTGATTTATATTGACTATTATTGGTGTGATATTATGACGTGTAAAGCCAATACCTGATGACACGTTATGAAGTCATACGTTTGTAAGGTTATTCCATGCCGTGGAATCTCCATGTAATTATTAAACTGTACTCTGCCGGTATATAAACGCTTATATAGGCGGATGACTAATAATTCGTGATTTTCTGAAAGCGATTTGTAAACATTGACCTTTAGTTTAAATCTCTCGCTTGCAAGTTTGAATACCGATCAACAGTAAGACTCACTCGATATCACTCATTGTAGAGAAGTAAAAAGTTTGTGTTAATTGTAAGTTTATGAATACGCTTCTATAGTCGATTTGATAAAGGACCTTTCCATATTTCTCTACTCTTTCTGTGCTTATTATTGTTATACGCCCTTTGTATACAATTTTAGGTTTGAAGTACAATCTGTAAAGACGTATTCATTAAAGATTCATTTTAATATTATAGTCTTTTTATTAAAATGTGTTTTTATTTATATGCATAGATGACTAGCTTTTGCCCGCGACTTCGCTCACGTCAAATTCAGGGGGTATAGAAAGAGATAAAAAGTAGCCTATGGCACTCTCGAGCTCTTCAAATAACTCCACATAAAAATTACACTAATCCTTTACTCCGTTTTGACGTGAAAAACGGACAAACAAACAAATACGGTTTTTCATTTATAAAATTATATTATAGAAGTAATATTATCATGGATAATGCTGACCTGCCGCTGTAGATCTCGTTGGCTAGCGGAGTGAGCTCGTCGTCGGAGTTGTCACTGCCGTCGTCGCGGCGTTTCCCTCCCGACGCCGCCATGTTTGTCAACCTTAAAACCAAGAACAATGTACACTGTAAAAACAATTCTGTAAAAACTTAAAGATTAATGTAATAGTTAATTGTCTTGTTATAAAAAAAGTTTTTTTCCATAAAAGTACGCAAGTCAATATCGAAAAAGTTTTGCTAAACGTGGCCTTCGAGTCTCGCGACTCTTGGATCTGTTTACCCCGTAAGGGATAAAGACGTGATACTGGATCTCTATCTGTATACAGTCGATAAGATACTTATAACTAAAGTTATTTTACAAATATATTATTGATAAACATTTGATTTTGAAGTATTTATTTTGTTAACTGCAACGTAAAATAACGGAATGCTGATTTACAGTTCTTATTCGCTTTTCACTATCAAGTTTTTATGAATGTGACCTATATGACTAATTTTTCGTGATTCTCATCAAAGAAGAGCTCCAAATTCTACAGTCAACCATGTTTTGTTTCACTTAAATTAAATAGGCCTTCGAACATCATTTTTTTCCGCTACGAACTGGCAGCGGATATGTTGGTTCATATCCTTCATGGCTTTTGAGAGGTTTCTAACTAATTGTACTCTACATTTGGTTTCTATACTTGTCTAAGAGTGTTAAACTTTAATACTATAACTAACTCTGGAATGAGTGGATTAAGTGGAAATACCAGAGTTTTGGACTAGTCTGTGGGTGCCCGTGAATCACACACAAAGCAAATTCCTCGCAAGCTCCGACCTTGCCGGTCATTCATCCCCACTGGATTTATGGAGGAATTTGAGCAGTGTGTTTTATGTGAATACTTTCCTTTGCATACAAAATTGTTTTATATATTTAGTGAAATTTTTTAACAGTCTTATAGATCAAATGTACTGCTTAAATGAATTACTTAACTAGTAATGATTTTTATTTTGCTTGCATTCAAATAAGCTTCTTATCTGTTCAAATTTAACACTACTTACACATAGGCTACAGGCATGAGTACCTAATTAAAAACATTAAAAAATTATTAAAACCTGCGAAATTCACATTTACTTATTTATTTCTTTATAGAGAATATAGGGAAAGCTCTATCTCCGATGACTATGTAAGTAATATATAATACGTATCTTACAAAGCATATTTTCCAACAATGTTTCACTTTACATTGCTCCCGTATATTATTATGCAATATACCAAAGATTATATTACATCAAATGTAAATGTATGTCGGTTTTGAACAGCCGTTACGAGGCGTGCAGGGCTGGAGCAAACGAAGGTCAGCGACTTGCGCCTGCGCCATCTTCGGACAATACGGCGCGCTATACTTTTTATACTTTTTGTTCATAGGTGACATCTAGCTTAACCTTTGTGATACAACTTTCCATTATACAAATTCAATGCGCAATATACTGCACATAAAAGATTACTTCGACAGGTCTAAATCAAGGGCTACTACATACTTGTAGTGGTATGAGCCTGCAGCATGCTTTTCTAGCCAACTCATTCGGGAAATTACCATACTCCCACAGAAGACCGAATGGCGGCTATCAGCCGTCATGATCCGATGTTAAGTTGGGACTACCGAAAAAATATCGCTTGTGATTAATACTTATTGTGCAAGTAATTTTCAAACAAATTGATATTTTTCGTGCACAGTATCATAATGTTGTTTAGCCAACCAGTTTAACTTCGTGCGTAATGATAATGATAATTGTTCAATTAGAACTAAAAATAAGTTCCCCAACAGGTTTCATTGATCTCTTACTCAATAAATGCAATAGACAGGTATTGATTAACATTTTAAGGGCTGTAACAGCTTTCTTATGTAATTTTGTTGCTAGAATTCATATTTTAACCGTTCAACTGATAAAAAGAAGAATTGTAGAATAAGTACTCGTTTATTATTTCAGAATTTCGTTACATGCAAGTATGTAAATAAATAAATATATAGTGATAAAGTTCTTTAAATGTTTGTCCTTTTTGATTTCAAAATAATTAAATTTTAACATTAATATTCTATATACTTAGACAATGCAATATAACATTTACCTATACATACATATACCACACCAAGCAAGGCAAACCAAAGACGACCATGCCATGAATTAGTGATAGGTAAACCTTACCCCTAATTCTATAATTATTTGTCTGAAGGCCTTTGCCTAGGAATAGGATAAAGCACTTGATATTAAAATGAAAACATGTTTATTTAATAAATATATACTAAGTGACAAATTACACATATTATTATAGAGTTAGCCCCAAAGTATTTCGGGACTTGATTTATGGGATATTAACTCACCGAAACTATATTTAAAAACAAATACGTTATAAAAAATAACATGCAAGATCCAGTCAGAATAAGATTCATTTTATGAGATGGCCACATCTAGCAAGCTTTTGCTGATTATATTGATACAATTTGGCATGCATTCGCTCTTATACATTGAACCTTACGACTGCTAAACTAGTTGCTGCCAATGGCCAGTGTAGGCTTACTTTCACTGTTGGCGGCCGTCAGCTTGCTCCCCCTCTCCCCACTAGTTCCGTGCTCCCCCCAAACACCTACTACGCAACACTGACTTAAATCGCACTCTACACAGCTGTTCGATGTTAAGAAACCGAACTTAAGTAACAATCTGCGAACGGTAGTCTCACGACTTTTGTTTGAAGTACTTTTGTTTTCTCAACAACCATACATTTTCTATATCAATATTCTCCACTTCGTGGTTAACATACATGTCTGGTAATCCGGAAGCCCTGGATTTGATCCCCTGTCAGGTTAAAATGGAAAATTATATTTTTATGATACGGTCTTGGTTGGAACTATCTATATTTTAAGCAGTTGTTCTAAATATTGTATCGTTAGCTTGTCATTATTCAATTACACAAGTTTTAACATTACATGAAGCTAACTTATGATTTATTATTTAATCTGAATTATCTATTTATTTCTATGAATGTATGTGACTCAATTAAATGTTTAAGGGAAATTGAGAAAAGAATCCCAAGGTCATATCGAAGTCTTTTCTCTTGAACAAGTTGTACCTATACGCTATACGCTAAAGAAAAAGTAAATAAAATAAATTTAAAGCACAAACTTTTTTTAAATTTCTTTTTAGAATGAATAAAAAAAAGCTTTTATAATGACGTCACTTTGATTTTCAAATTATTTACAGCAAGCCTTTCTTTTAATACTCATATTGTAGAAGTGCTTTAAAAAAAACTAGTCCGCCATATTGGACGTTCCGCCATGTTGGATTTAGAATCACGTCATCTAGCTCAAGTCAAATTTCAGCTCAATCGGTTGAAATAAATGCTTCAAAATTGAGTTGCAAGATTGCACCCGAAAAGACATACATACATACATTGTAAGCTAAATAAAAGCTTGTAGTAATAAAAATTTAGACAATTTATGGCACTAGTCAATTGATAAAAATTAAAGCGTAATGAAGTGATGCTATTTATTCCATTGACTATTAAACTGGCAAAACGCGTTTCAAATCCATAAATACTTAACTGAATTAATTTGACATAAATCAATCTTTATTGCGATGAATACGATCACCAGACGAAAAATAAAAAAACTTCCTTGAGACGTTGATTGAAACATCATATTCTTGTACTGTACCTATGTACAATTGTGATAACATAATCATGTTTCAAAACTCTTAGCATAGTATCAAAATAATGTTAAAGTTTTTGTTTGTTTGTTTAACTTCCACTTCTAAAGTACTCCATAGGTTCCTACTCATAGGTTATGGCCAAGCAATTTCGCATTAAATAATTAATATAAGTATATATCTTTGCTTTGAAATGGTAACTGCTAACTTGAGGGTCCTGCAGAAGTTATTATGTTAAGGAATATATTCTGTAAAAGTAACAAATTGTTAGTTCTTATATAATTAAAAAATACTTACAGAATCTAACTCAGTAACTTATATTTGTGATAATATTGATTAACGTACATTTTAGAATATTAAACCTATATTTTTTAAATAACCAATGTTGACGAAACCTCTTTAATGCATGAATGTAATTTCAACAACGTAAATAGATATAGATATAAATAGATAAAGATATTAATTGTAACAAAGTGGCGTGCCAGAAACCTCCTGAAGCGTGGCAGTACAGTGGTCAATAAGTCGCGGCCGGCCTCGAAACAAAGAAATCACCGTGTCATGATAAAATCTATCTTACCGACAAGTTATACAGGTCATTTTGAATTGCACCTATTATCGCAAGTTCTTTGGAATCCAATTTACATAATAGTATTATGTGTTAGATTTAGTATTGTAGGACAAAAATGCATGGTCAAGTAAAACTAGTATGGATGCAATGTTTGACTTTGCGGATTAGAAAAGCACTGTGCATTTTAATGCATTTTATGGTCGGAGTACAACATTTTTATACAGACACGTATAAAAAACTTTATTATATAAAAATGAAAAATGATACGATATCAACCTAAACTACAAAACAATATATTTTCAAAGTTTTTGTAAACTCTTTGAGAAAATCTTGTCAATGACTTAGTAATGAATGCTGTCTAACTTCGAGGCCGACTTTCTCTTTTTTTTGTATAGATTGTGACAGTTTGCACAGCTCACAGCTTATCGATAGCTAGATACATAACAAACAATGAATGTAGTAAGAATGCTTCAACCATATCCTTAATGTTATCTAAGGAAAATACATAATACATAAATTAGATAAATTTAGAATACATGTGCAATTAAATTCGTCATAAAACAAACATATTTGACATAAAAACGTATTGTAACATAAATGTATAACTCTAAATTTTCAATGTTTTATAAAAGTGATGATTATAAGGACAAAATAAACTTTTTTAAGTCTATCAAATACTGAAGTGAGCTGAATTTTAAAACATAAATGCTCTTTTTAATATGTTACAAGGTCGTTATATACACGACCTAAAATAAATCTATGATTACTGAAGTGCCAAGTCGAGGTATAAAAGAGTTAGTCGTGATTATACTAGATTCAGCCTTCAGGCTGTATCGATCGAGACATTTGTAAGTGAACGGTGGGCGCGCGTTGAAGTCTTTTATAGAGCACTGGTACGGTTGCGTCTGCGCTTGCGTACTAAAATGGATGCATTTTCTATTTGAAAATAAGTTACTGAATTTTAGATCAATAAAATACTTTACATCATTGTATTCTGATATCATACAAATGTATTAAAATGAATATTATATTTATTTGTGAGACGAATCAACAACTACTCGATTTAAAATATTATTTCACTATTAAAATGTTGCGTTATCTTTTAATAACAATAGCTATGTATAGATGTCCACCCATTCGAAGCCGAGAAGGTTCATTAGTACCTAATTGAATGATGTAACCCACATTATCCTGGCTAATATCAAATGTTTAATAGATTTTTTTAGCGAATGTGGCCAGTACTAACCAACCTTGATGAACTTACCGAAATTTGGAATACTAAAGAATAGAGAATTAAAACAGGGCAAATTTCTATATCCTGATGGAGCACAGGCCTTAAAAAGTTTCTAAAATAACTATTACTTTAACCACTACATATAGTAGCGCGTCTATTTCCCTCACGGAGTAGACAGAGCCAAAAGTCATGAGACTAGGCGGCCATGCTTGGCTGAATGATTAGCTAATTGGTAGAAAGAGATTCGGATATAGCGATAGCCCTTGTTTGTTCCTCTACATCTACTGCAGAATATACATATATACAGCCAGATCAACTTTTTAAAGTCTGAACAGCAGTCTAAAGGCAAGATTAGAGTTACGTATTTATAATTGAGTAATAGTGTTTAAGGTTTACGATTATAAAATTATATAACCGTTTAATATTGACATGATAAGTTACCGAACGCATGTTGTAACATCGCGTTTTGATAGAGTTTGCATGTTATTTACGTATATACAGGAAGATAGAACGATTATTTCAAATGTAATATGTATGTAAAACTAGTGTTCCACAAGGAATAAAAGAAAATCTATATATAAAACACTAGGAGCCGTCCCGGCTTCGCACGGTTTAAAAACCTTCTTGATAATCACCCTATCTATTAAAACAAGACATTAAAATCTGGGTAGTTTTTAAGAAGAGAGAGCGGAAAGCACCTTTTTATACTATGTAGTAATGATAATGATTGATCAGTTTTTCCTATTCGAGGTACATAAAAAACAATATAAATTAAAAGTAAGCAATAACATGATAAAATAAAAAAATTATGTGCTTGGTTTCATATCTAGGCCGTTAATGTCATAAGCACCTAAACATGAAACATTTCTAATTAAAACTTTGTGGTATGCGTGAAACGGGTCAGCGCCTGCGCAACACAATTAGCTAACTCACTATCCAACTAATTGAGGCTCTCGCGGAAATACGAGTGAGAACGACCCCCGACGGAACCGGATATGTGCAAGGCCTTAGGGCAACCACGCTGCGTTAACTTCTTACGCACAGTCAAATTCGACTCACCCATATTCATTCCAAATGCGTCATTATTACAACGATATTAATGTATTTGCATGGTTAAATGATACGCAGTTGACTGTACCTTAATGGCAGTAGTCTATAATTAACTTCTATGACCTACGAAGCCGAGTGCCATATGACGTAAAATATGTCTACTCACTTTCTTCGCAGGTGAACGTCTATACTTATACATATGTATGTATAAGTATAGACTAAGCGAAACATAGACTATACTTATACATATGTATGTATAAGTATAGACTATGTTTCGCTTTTTTAAGTTCTTTGTATTTAAAAATATATATTTGTTTTTAATCTAAATATAATAATATTAGAATTAATAACTTAATAAAGCCTAATATAACGCTTTTATTTATTTGAAAATTTTACAGTCCAGTGCAATGTTTAAAATATTAAGTACTAGCTAATGTCCGCCCCTTCGCTCGCGTCAAATTAAAAGCAATGTAAATAGACAAAAAGTAGCATAAGTCACTTTTCATCCCTTCAACTACCTATCTCCACATAAAAAAATCACCAGTCCGTTGCTCCGTTTTGACGTGAAAGACTGACAAACAAACAAACACACTTTCTCATTTATGATATTAGTACATATGAAAGTATGGATTATAAAGAGGAATTTCTTGTTCAACATAGAAATAGCCTTTTACAGACATCCACTCTATTTTAATAATGGACCTAGGAAATACGGTATTCTGGTGAATCAAAAACGTAACAATTTCTTTAATTTTTTCTCAGGTAACTAACTATCTCAATCTGATAACGATGTTGTAAATGTTTTATTCAATATATACACATTAAATGAATTATCGAACTTTATCTATCGTTATTACCGTGTGGTTTATAACGTTGTTAGAGGTCAAGAAATAGGTAGTAATTGACGGTTCTTTGTTTCCCATTCTGACTTCTCCCATACCAATGCCGCCCACATTCACTTTTGTTTACGATCGCTAAAATAGACACGTAAGAAAACTGTATCTATTCATTTTGTACTTATATCGCCTTAAGTTGTGCTATATATATTATAGTTTTAATATTTGCCGTGTTACGGATTTCACGTAAACATACGATTTCGAAACTTTCGAAAGAGAAATCATGTCACTGTCCTCCAGTAAATAACTTAGACTTATCATTAGGTACGAGAATTCGTTACAATCCGTATAACTATATGTTATTCATATGTATAAAACTTTATATATAAGGATAGATACCTTCCCTTAAGAACTTTCGCAGCTGATTGCGAACGATTCGACAGTCCAAAAAGGTCATCAAGAATTAACCGTATAATATAGTGAATACTTACTAAAAAATAAATAGCAGGGTTGAAAAGGTAAATCCTTGGGGTATCACTTCACAATATTAATGTATGTTAGGGTGAAAAGCACTCGCGGACTGCGCCAGCGCATGGTGCGCGTTCGTGTGGTCGATAAGCTTGCCGCGCGCTCACTGCCGTCTCTCGGCACTGTACCTTGCGACTGTCGACATCACACTTCACGACCCCTCACCTCGATTTCAAATGACTTGCGATGAATCGTACAGTGCTCTGGATTTTCCCATTTAATTCTCATTGATTATAACATTTAACAATCCATGAAGTAAAATTTTCATGAATAACACTTTCGATTTTCTTACTGTTTTTAAAATAGTTTGACAATATATAATATTCATATTACATTAATTGATCGATGTTATTAATTTTTAAAAAAACTAAGTATTTTCTCATCAGATTCAACATTGTAATTTAGATTCGAAAAGTTAAATACGAATTTCCACTTCTCAATACTATAAAAATATTATAAAATAAAACATACACACCATTAAATAGTACAATACAGACTTACGATTATTTTAACACTCCGAGTATCAAATAAAACACATACTTAACATATTCAAATATTTATTTAAAGAAAATAATAATAATCAGCCGTAGTTTGGCCTAAATCGCACGACGCTTTGCCTGGGCACATCGTCGTCGCTATCGCCTGCGGGTTCGTACGCGTTGTTCACGTACAAACTACCAGCCGTATCACGTCGCGGTCGGATACCCTGCCATAAGAGTCGAAATTAATATGTTAATTAATTAAAAGTAATTAAATATCTTAAACCATAAATTAATAATTTTAAAACCCCCCGATACAATACAATAAAATACACGTCAAATTTACCACTCTGTTTAATCTCAATTTAATCGGTTCATCCGTTTTATATGAAGTCTTTATATAATTTTACTATTTTCTGTGGCCGACGTAAATACGATAAACCACTAAACTCACAAACCCGCAAAAAAGTGACCTCAATAAAACACTACTCATCGCTTATAAATGAGCAGACTTCAACAAGACTCGTTAGTTTGAATAGTTTGAAATAGTCAACTTGCACACTGAAAATGGAACTTTGTCGAAATAATCATAGTAGTTGTCACCTTTATTGAAGTAAAGTCGATATTTTGTGTGATTTTGTTCGGAACTGAGTTATAGTTCTTTATTGTTGATCGAAGATGGCAACAAATATTCCTAATACACGATTCTGGAAATGGAATTTTGTCGAAATAATCATAGTAATTATCACCTTTATTGAAGTGAGAACGTTTTTTGTTTGATTTTGTTCGAAACTATGAGTCTAGTTCTTTATCGATGATGGAAGGTGGTAAATTAACAATCTCTGCAATACATACGGATGATCCAGGTACTCCATAAAGGTAGTCCTCTCCAGAAGGCCGGCCTTGCAAGAGAGAGCGCCGTTTCTCCGCCACAACAGATTCACGTCGATTCTTCAGCGCCCGCAGCGTGGCGCGGCGCTCTGCCGCGTTTTCGCCCAACCACGGCAAGCTGGATAGCACTTCTGTTTACAGATAAATAATAACTAATAGATCCGAAACAGGATGCACTTTAGTACATAATAAGACCATTTAATTGGTTGCGGCTAGGTTGGACGCTGTCATGCAGCACTGGACTCGCATTCAAGTAGTGAAAGACACTGGGCTATCTAAAAATTTTAATTTAGAATTAATACTATATAAGTTTTCTTTGTTACTAACACGATATGGGTTGTATGGCCTGAAATAAATTTATTTTATTTTATCTTATGATACGATCAGAAATTTCTTCTTTTTTATTGTTTCTATCCTATTTTTTTAGTTCATAGGCAATAGAGAGGAAAAAATATGTCGTCATTAGGGAATTTCAAAAACGACAAGTGCCTAGGAATCTTACATTTTGCACTAGATTACGCAAAATTCACACGGGATTATCAATTATAGGACAACAGCGTAGCCGCGGGAAAAATTTGCTGATTGCATTGAGATAACTTAATATTCGCTGCTCTGCCAATAGTTCAAACACAAATTTTCTTTTTTATAGGTAAAACAGTTACAATAACAATATTACTTATAAACATACATTTAATTTTTAATGATATTTTGGACAAGTTAACGAGCTAAAACTGTATTGAAAACTTACTAGGATCAGCATTTTCTAAAATAGTCATTCTTCTCTTGAAGTTTTCGTCCAAGTTGAAGACATTGGGCTTGGTGACGCGCGCCTTGTCAAGCACGTGTAGTGTTTTCCTTCTAGATACATCCTTGTCTTCATTCAACCGACAGTCCATGTCGCTCATATCTGCTCTCTGCATGTTCTTCGCTAAAATAACTGCTTCTTTTTCTATCTTAGTGGGATCTGTTAAGTCTTCGGGCTGTAGGAAATTGTACATTAGTAAATAAAAAATATATAAGAACAAAGTCACACAAATTAAGTTAGCCCAAATCTAAGATCGACTTGTATACTAACTCAATGACACTATATTTTATTACTTAAATAGATAACATCCAATACTCAGGCCAATCAGAAAGAAATTCCATCATGATCGGGGATCGAACCAGATTCCTCCTGAGTAGCGGTCAAGTACGTTAACCATTACACCACATAGTTTGTAGTGGTTTTAAAACCCTGATACTATAAGTCCAGGTTTTGGAGATTTTATTTATAACTGATTTTAGCGCGGCATTTTAAAACAAAAAGATGATAGTTAATTACATTGTTTTAAGAAATATGTTCAGCTAAATATATAGTGATTCTGAAGTATCAAGTTTTGTCCGTGACATAAAACAAAAAGGTTGATTTTTTTAAGATTTTAAACGATATAAAGTTGGAAAACCCCGCCCCCTGTAAATGTTTAAATGACGGCTGTCTGTTTGCAAAACTTTGTCAAAACTATTTCCATGAATCATAATGGCTATTAAAATGGAAATACATAAAATTTAAAAATACCTTCTTAACCGAAAACCAGTTGAGATGCGTGGTGGAAAGCAGATGGGTGAGCGTGCCAAGACGGTGGAACATCATGGCGGTGAACTGTATCACCATCACCGATCCGAAAAACATCAGGAACAGCAGCCCAATAGGCTCCAGCATCAGTAATTCTCTGTTTATTGTTACCTGCCGGCCAAATTATAATATTACATACATACATACCGGGGATCACACTCGTGACCTCTAAGTAGCGGTCAGGTACGTTAAGCATTACACCACGGAGGTTGTCGTGAACTTTAAATAAGACCATAATATTAAGAAAATGATCAAACCTTTTTCCTATTGGGATAGGCAGAAAATAATTCATTATTATTAGAAAATTCTAATTAGGTTTTCCGATCACAAAGAGTAAAACGGGACCCTATTAATCAGACTCCGCAGTCCATCCGTCCGTCTGTCTGAATCAACCGTCATTGCTAAACAGTTGAAATTACACAGATGATATATTTCTGTTGCCGCTATAACAACAAAAACTAAAAACAATATTCGCGTAAACTTAAGAAATAATTATAAAAACAATAAAATAAATATTTAAGCGCGAATATAATAATCAACGCGATTTCTGCCATTTTTAGAGAAAATGGTATCCCGCGCGTTTCCAACTCTCACTTGCCAGGTTTTGTTAATGTTATATTATCCTACTGATATGTGATATTTTGTTGTGTTGTTTATCCTCTATTTTACTTTTGTTTTTAAATATTACGCGTTTTAGTAAAAATATATTTTCAAAAAAAGAAATGTCTACTAATAGGTGATCACTTAAAACTTCGTCAAGTGAACGAATGAATGAACGATAAAGAATAAACTTACAGTATTGGAGTCTTCGTCGAAAGTGATGGCGACAGTGCCTCCGAGGGGCCAGAGAATGTGCAGTTGGTCCTGATTGAGTTGCAGCAAGAATATGGTGAGGATGAACAAGGAATTCAGCATCAGGAACGCGAATACCATTGTGTTCCGGAGCGCTTTCAGGTCGGTTTTGATGCGTTCCTGTTATATTTTATAAGATAGTATAAATGGATGGAAGAAGGTACACAAAATGTAGCCTCATATATCACACTGACTGTCACTCTTTCGGTCACTGCGACTGACTCACTCGTCCAGAAATCTCAAACTACAAGTGTCATATGTGTACTAGGGGTCTCAAGTTTTGCATGAGTAAGCTAAAGTGAGATTTAGTAAAAATTTGAACATGATTTCCTAAAGTTCGTCCATATAAACATAACTATAATGAATCATATGGTTTTAGAAAGAAAAGCCGCAATATGTTTCTACCACTCTTTCTCCACTTGCATCTTCGAATCAGTCATTCTTCCCGCATGGGTAATAAATCATGACCACTATGAAGCAAATCTGATTAGGATGAAATTATGAGTCTGATAATCACACTTTAACTGCTCCTTAAAATCAGAAACACGATTTATCTTAGGCAGTAACTATAATTGAATAACAATGTCAAGATTTTTTTTTCATATTAAAAGTTTAATAGTTAGATATTAAAACTTTTTGAACCTGTAATTATATTTTTACTCTGTTACCTTTTCTTCTTTGTTTTCATCTATAGGCCTCAAGTACGTGTCTATCAAATCCTTCCAGAACTCAATTTCGTGCGTCAGCAAAAAATCGACTTCTCCCTTCTGAAGGCTAGGGTCTTCAATCCAGTAGGGGTTGACAAGGTCATCTCTTTCTTCCTATAAATAAATTATCGAATACCGATTTACGAATATTATTTTAGTAAAAAATATATTTACATATATACTTTAGATATTCATTCTCTTGCGGGTTACGGTTTAAAGAAAAATAGTTCGTACATTTGTTAAATATGCTGCGTTTCATTTTTTTCAAACAAAAGACGCTAAATAAAGCTATAAAAAAATGTCAACTACTCAGTATAATGTCAGGCGAACAAAGAGCTAGTCTAATCTAGTTTCAAAAGCAATTTGAAAGACCAGCTGTAGTTAATCTATACTAATATTATAAAGGGGTAAGATTTGTAACTTTGATTACTTATTTTCGGAAGTATTAAACCGATCATGAAAATTGTTTTACGATCAGAAAGCTACACTACTCAGAAGTGCTATATGCTATATTTGAACGCCCAACGAAGTGGGCAAGGTCGGCTAGATTTATATAACCTGGTATATCAATTTCGATCAAATTTCTCTTCCAGATAATAGCACGAATAACAACAAGACTTCACAAAAAAGGTTAAAAAGAAAAATTCCATCAGGCTGCAATGACCACTTCCCATCATTCATCTGGGCCTCCTGCCTGTTTGCCTGCTTCGTTGCATTAAAATCAAAGTAACAATATTTTTATTCAAGTAGACTAGAATCTAACATTTTTGAATTGTCAATTTATTAATTTTAATTTGTTTCAGACTAAATAAGGCGATAAATATAACGGTAAAAATATCTTACCTTGGGTATATCAATGGAGTCCTCGCTGTCGGCGTACTCTTGTAGAGCGGTGAGCGATTCGCGGCGCGCCATTGACTCGCGCCGGAGTCCGATCGACGAGCGGCGGCGGGCGGGAGGTGTTTCAATGTCTTCTGTTGCCCCACTGGTTAATATACGTGACTAATTTTATCTATGCTTATAAAGAGCTATATAACTCTTATTTTTGTTTATAAAAATAATCTTAATCAAAAATAGTCGACCGGTTTTGATGTTTGGCACAAATACTGTTATAGGCTACATTTGTACTTATGAAGAAGACTGAAAATGGTTGATGGAGTAAATTTACAGTACATATACTATATATATAAATAAATTAAAAGTAGATATGTGATACAAATTGGTATGGAGCCACTACTAGTAGTGGTATGGTGCCACTACGTGTAGTGGTGTGAAGCCAGCTACAGGCTTATATTTAGCCTGTAGCACGAATGGGCCGGC
>JADGIL010004616.1:33529-53088 GCA_020352625.1 Cactoblastis cactorum | reverse complement strand
ATGCTTTTGCTCAATACTCAATAATGTATGTGGAATATTTGTGTTGTAGGTATTATTGGTGTAAGATTAAATAAACAAATTTCTATTTTTAAATGTATACAAAAACTTCTAGAATAGGGATGAAGACTAAGTTAAAAGTTAATTGTAATAAAAGATATTGATTTAAATAAATTTCCACAAAATAAGCCATTAATGAGATACTCATTTTGTATATTTAAAGTTTTGAATATTTTTTATTGTAAAACTTATATAAACAACGCTATTGATATATATGTAAATCCTATAGATAGTTTTATAAACTATCAATTTCTTCTATTGTTTTCTATCTAATTCTTGTGCTGCACTTTACAGAAAAAAAATATAGTACTTCTTTAGTTTTGGTTGGCTATATTATAGGTTTAGTTAAAACTAGATTAGTTATATATACGTACTTATATCATTCTTACAGAGCAAACTCGGACTTAAAAATAAAATTCATGAGCCCTTAAAAGGCTACGCTTTTGCTAGTATATAATAAATGATCGTTAAAGTGAGTCTATTGACCTATAAGCATGCACACTATATGTATCGAAGTCGCATCGACCTTTGACATGTTTCATTACAACGTACGTCTCTTTCATCAATAATCTAACATCAAAACCATTAGTCGAAGTTATTAGAGAATCTATTTTCGAGCGGTCAAAGGGATTTCCTTTGCAGTAGCTAGAATTATATCAGCACAGTATATTGAAAGTCATAACTATAAAATATTAAAAGTATAGAAGTATATCTGTTTAAATTAAAATAGTATAAATTAAAATTAATGAAATAAATTTACAAAACTGATTAATAACTAAATTGATGTCATCTGAACCAAGTGAGTAACATTTTTAATAGAAATCCATTATTGGCATTTAAAGAAATGATATTTTATTATGTATTACGATATTTGGACTAGAAAGATTAAAATAAAAAACTATTTTCAGATTGTAGACCTTTATGCGTATATTATAACACAACATATACATATCTATAAACTATTCAAAGCAACAACAATGTTATACGAAAAATATCATAAATAAGCTATGATTTTTGTATCGAACAATTACAAGGGCTTATTGACTATAATTTTTCTTTATATTCTTCCCCTTATGCTCCCATTTACATCAGCTAGGCTAGTTATTTTCTCCAAAGTTGTTTTTTTGTTGTCTTTTAAGTCATTACTTTTATAAAAGCAGTTAAACGTACTTTAATATTTTTTTCAATATTCGATACAGATCTTTAAAGTTCCACATCTATGTTGTGATTGTTTCTGTCATAACAGTGTGTATGTAAGTGGATCGATGTGGCCGGGCCATGGATGTGTACATAACTCGAACAATGGACCAAGGCGTCGACACAATGGACAATGCCCGTGCCTCCGATTCGATAAATACTCTCCTCATCTGGAGTCTGTGTGCGTCTGTTGGTTTCAGATTATATAACGTAATAATTGCGTGATTGTGTTAGCGTAGATTTAGATTATACCTTATGTGCTAATTCTAGAGGAAAATAAAAAGAACCGTATTCAAATTTTAAAATAATACCTACTTATATTATTTTAAAATTTATTATCTATTAAGTCTATGAATAGTATAACAAAATGTGGCTGATTTTAGGAGAAAAACTATTATTAACAAATGGAAGGATTCACGACTATAATATAGATAATTTATTATCTGATATATCAGTCTATCATGTTTAATTGGTGAGGCTGTTGGGTGTTTAAGTATTTATTATGCAATATAAAAAAAATTACAATATTCCCTTGTTTACTCCACTGGTTATATCCTCAATTTTACCTGTAAACACCTGTTTACAATATTTATGGAAATCAAAAATTAAAATAGTACCAACAAAAGTGTAAAGAAAACTTTGAACATGAAAACCAAACTGAAATAAAAATATATAGGAATCGAATAAATGACAGAAATGACTACGATATAAATCTCAATGTAAATAATACTGTAAGTACTGAATATGTTAATTGATTGAAGTAGCTATTGCAGCTACTACAATCAATTAACATATTCAGATTTATGCCCCAAACGCAACAGGTTTACCCAAGCACTACAAATATCACAGATGTCCACATCTACATCTAAAGTATTACGAAGGCGTGGTGACTGTAGATAAGTAGATTTAGTGACAGTTCGGGGCCAGGCCAATAAATTTTGTGACAACACCGTTACACCGGCTTAGCTTCCGAGCAAACAAGGGTGTCGGTCTAAATGACACCCGTCGCAGTTTGTGGGTTAATACAACTTTTTTCATTTATGTTTATTAGCTTGTATGTTTATTAAATTAGGCAAACTATTCTTTTTTTGGGCTTTTATAGTTAAAAAAACATGTATGTCTATTGTGTTATATAATAAAATTGAAACATTATCAACTATAACAATTACGACACCTTATAAAGCTGCACTATTTCTAGTCAAAACAAAAGTCGGCGTTGGGCAAGCAATAGTCATTAATTTCCATAACATTTCTGTAAAAATCTTAAAAAGATAAATTCTATTGCCATTCAAATATACTAATATAGTTAGTAATAATAAACCCCAAGTAACTCAAGTTGCACATCGGCGCGTGCGCATGCCACAAACCGGTGCGTGTACAATGCAGCGGAAGACGTCGCGCGCCGCCCCCGACAGATGGCGTCTTGCAATCGCCTTCTCTAAACTGGTTTTAATAAACGCGATTTTTAGATTTCAAGTTATGAGGGTTAATATTTAAGTACTATGCCGAAGCAGTTCATTGTAATGTGATAAGATTTTATGTAGCCGTTTGCAATTTTTTTTGTCAAGGGGTAGAAAAATTTGTAAAAATCAAATACTCTGCATCATTTCGTTTTTTTTTTTCATAAATATAGAATGATAATTAGAGTTATGGTTTCGTTACCCAAAAAGGATTTCGGATTTTCTCTTGGTTCTTCTGCAGCACAGAAAATCATATTAACCTCATTTGGTTTGGCAACTATGATAGCTTTCGTTTTGAGCTTTCCAACCGAACGGTTTCCTCTTAAATATTGACACGAAAATGCCAATATTGAAGAGGAAACCGATCGGTACAAACACCCTACATTATCAGAAAATCAGACAAAGTAGGTATGAAGGGGTCAAAATTTATCTAATTTAAATCAGCATAGCAACTTAATATTATTAAAAAAGCCCTCTATCAAAACAGCCGTCTGCGGCACGCGTCCACATCCTCACAAAGATAACACGCGCCAAATTGAGTACCATAATGAATGGTCTAAACTGAACCAGCAGACAATACTGCGTCTTGAATTACTTTTGTACGAGGAGGAAGTAGGAAAGGCAGCTGCTTTGACTGCTTTTTCTTCGGTTCCGTAATGATGGCTTGGATTTGGAGTGCATTCGCCTTTTGTCCTATGTCGCGTGCCCGATATATTATTTGGCAGTAGGCGGTAGAAAGGTGTTCGTGTATACCGTTGCGTCTCAAGATGTTTTGATTACGAGGGCAAGATGAATGCAGTTTAGATATGATTTGGCCTTTTATGCGGCCTTATCAATTGGGTAGTTGAGAAAAAAACTTAAAATTATTAATTTACTTATGAATTTATTATGAAGTATAGCAACAACCACCACCGCAGATCTGCGGCATTGGTAACTTAAACTAACCCAAAAATTTTCATGGTATGTACGGACTTAAAACTTTAGTTTCATCATGTAGACAGCCATGTAAAGTTCAAATGTCGTAGCCCTTCTCCATTTTTAAGGTTCCGTTCCCAAACGATAAAACGGGAACCCTATTACTACTCTGTCTGTCATCAGGCTGTATCTTATTTTGACAGATGATCTATTTATGTTGCCGCTTCAACAACAAATAGTAAAAACGAAATAAAACAAGAACTAAGGGGGGCTCCCATACAACAAGTTTTATTTTTTCGGTTTTCATAGATAATGGTACGGAACTCATCATGCGCGCGTTATCGCATATTTGGCCGATTTTTTAGGTGTTTTCAAATGTTTAGAGTCATTACTATCTTTAAGATTCCATGATATGGTATATTTTATGGTAATTAGTTGGATATGTGATTATGTCGATAAGGTAATGTACTATAGATACTTCATAGATCATGGTCGTTCCGAAATGCTGGTAGTCTATAGCTTGGTTAAGATATAAGATATTTATTAAATGCTAACGTGAAAAAAACATATTTGGCTGTGTAATTTCTGAAAAAATTCATTTTGATATGTCGACGATTTTATCCTATTTTTTTATTAAAAGAAATCATTTCATGCCCATGAATTTTACGATTAATTATTGCTCTCTTCTGGTATTTTAATGAATTAACGTTTCTACAAAATAATGTACCGACCGATATCAAAACAAATATTTCCTTTTTTTCAGGCTCAGAAGAAATAACAGATCCAACTGCAACCAATGAAGATAATGCAGGTAAAATATGTACAGAACATACACATGAAAATAATAGACTATCATTATTTTTTTTAAGAAAGTAAAAATCATTTGATTCACCTTGTAACGTGTCGTATAGTAATAACCTCTTGTGCCTGTTGTTAATTGAAGCTAATGAAAATATATGTATATAATGACAAAGATTACGTAAAAATAAAAAATTCGATTGAAATTTAAAAATAAGTAACCATATTTTCTATAAAAAGGCTTAATAAATCGTATTAGCACTGATATATCTTCTTATTATCCACAGAAAAGTCAATATGACGTGGATCATATTATGGCAACCAGAATGTATATTTATCAGGGCGAATGATATGTCTAATCAACCATTTATCTGATACTTCGATAAGAACTAAGTAAAGAATTCGACAATGATGAGTGGGGCATTCCGCGAATAAAGACGTTCTATTGTGTGTGTGTAGGTAGATAGTTGGTCAGGGATTCCCTTTAGGACGTTAGATTTTATGTAATGTTGTACAATTTTAATCTGTGAATACATAAAACTTAGATGACAGTGTTGTTTGACAGTAGATTGTTAGTGAGGGATACTGACGAACAAAAGTTTGTGAGTGGTGAGTTATTTTACATATTGAATGACTACATATTTTTTTATTTTACAACCAAGTAAGCAAAGAGGCATACGGCCTTCCTGATGGAGAGTGGTTACGCGGGAAAGGAGGCGCCCTTTGAAGCGCATTGTACGTGATACTTTGTCTCCAAGATGTGAGGATGAACACTCTGTCTGTGGCAAGAGGTGCGATGGTAAAAACTAGCCGTTGACATTATGCCAAACAAAAGAACACACACACACAAGTACACTTAGAAAGTAACACTTAGAAAAATGTTTATGTATTGATCATATAATTGCTAAATTATTAGCGTCTGATGCAAGTATATATTTCAATTCAATTCATTTAAAAATATATGTAGGTACATTCTAATTACAGTAATAATAAATCTATTACTGTAATTATAATCAAGAGATAAAATTAAAAAAAACTAACTCGTAACCAAAACAAGAAACTATTCATTTTAAAAACATTACATATCCAGTAAGTACTTAAATGTTTGTGTTGCATTTACAAAAAAATATTAGGATATATATTAAAATATTAATATTTAAATTAAATGGGTTTGACCTGTCCGGAGGTGGGGGTACCCTTCCCAAGCCGAAAGGTACCTATGTAAAGCATTATGCCATGGAAGTCGTATAAATAGGTCGTTTATAGGTATGTATGTCTAGATTTGTTCATATATTACTCTTACGAAGCAAACTGATATAATTAAAGGAACAACCAAGTGGTAAAAAAAAAACAAAATACTCGCAAATCGTTCTAATTATAATGCTTCAAATATTGCCACATTAAACGCAAATGAATTGTGATCACAAGAATATTTATATCAAAAACATGTCATGGGTTAAACCTATGACATGTTTATGACTTGAGTTTTTTTTATAGTTATACCATATCAATAGATAAAACTATTTTGCAAACGTGAAAATCCAAGCCATTTACTTGTTATCTAATCAAATTACATTATATTTTGTTAGAGAAGACCCTGATAAAAGCAATTGGTTCATGTCAAGTCAGTTCATTTTGAGGTTTTGGTTATATTAAAATTTGTACTTAAATTAAACTTCATTAAAAACAAAAGATTACGTATTTGTCTCTGTGGTCTAGGAGTGTGTGCCTTGTTATCCGGAGGATGTGGATTCGAATCCCAATGGTGGTAACTTTGTGAAAAAGTTATTTATTGTCTGATTAACACACTTGAATCACCCGACTATCTGAAAATTGGTTCTGGTTTACCCTTCGGGTTGCAGATCTCAGATGGTAGTCACTCTGGTAGTAAAAACCCATGGTATACTCAATTACTACTCGACATGACTCTTAATTGACATGATTTTTGTATAAGTGAAAAATATATGTATAACACATACTAAAATGCATAAATTACTATATAATATGATAGATTACTAGATAACACAAAAAAATATATATTTTATAAAGTATGACATAAATTAAAATGAGACCATATCATAGTCATAAATTAGTTACATTAAATCTTTTAGTTTTTAAATTGAAAATCATCATTTGAACGTTTTTGCAGTTACATCCTCAGTGGTGGCGCTACCGTATGGCAAAAAAATAAGTAGGTGATTTGGTGAGATAACTGTTTTTTTAACACAACAACTACCGTCTGATTTTCGTTATCCAAACGGTAAACTAAAGCCATCCTTTGATAGGTTTTTGAAATGATAGATGGACCGAAAAGAAGTCAGAACCGTTCTGAATATTAACTGCGCAATTACTATATCATGGTGATTGATCATCTAGACAGTGACGTAAATGAGTATTATGTTTAATCAGTATATCTGTCTGTACTCGATTACGATATAGTATTTAGTTATTTATCATATTAATATATAGATATCAATGTTATATAGTATGTTTGGAATTTTACAAGATGAAACGATTACATTACCTCAATTTATTATTGTTGTAATGTAAGCTAGAACTAAAAAATATTATATTTCAATATCTAAAACCTATTTCTCGAAGAATGCTACTGGCGTAATAGTCTACATCCCTTGACAGGTTACCTAGCGGCCATAACAATCTGATGGTCTTTGAAGGTCCTGTTTTGTATCCACTTGTTGCAAGGGCTAATTAGGTACTTATTTTAACTAAGTTTTATATAACTAAGTTCACTCATTTTCTTTAATTGCTCTGTTATCCTAGAATTATCCCGGTCGCAACCTCGGCTGCTAGCAAAATTTTAAAGTGTTTGAGTAAAGTCAATTTGATTAATTTATGCGTCCAAGTGAAAGGTTTGTGTCAATGTTTATACAAACCGAATGTTGTATTGAATAAAGTTTGTGAAAAAAGGAAATGAATGGATATCACTGTTTGTTTTTTATTTGTGTAAAATATTTAGACCAAGAATCTTAGTTTTATCTTGTCCACGATTTGTCCTCGTTTTGTAGAAAAACATATTTCCGAATTGATTTACATATTTATCTTATTAGAAAAATTATAGAAAATATGAATAAAATTAGCTACATTAATAATTGATTGATTGCAACAAGTAACGGTGTTGTCGTTTTAAAAACAGGGTGATGGTGACTCTCTTCCTGGTCGTGTCATTAAATCGTGGTAGTGGTGGCCACTGGCATTAATGGCGTCGTAAAGGCACGGGTCTCGGCCTCCGGAATGCGGACTCCAGCACGATCGACGATAAACGCCCTCACACACTGCGCATGCGCACCGATACCATTATATACGGTCGTTCATTAGTACTATTGCTAAGTTCTTACCATTGCCTTCTTTATCTTATTTCATGTTACTGTTGGTTGGTATTTAAACTTTCAAATCCCTAATTAGTTATCTAATCCTACTCAGCCATCTGAATAATACATAAGTATTTCAGTAAGTTCTGAATTTTTCCTAATACTATATCGCTGTTCTATACAGTTCGACTGTTATTTGTATAAAACTTTGTTGCAGGTGTAAATCACCTGCAAAAAAGTTTTATACCTATTTTGTCATTTAAGATTAATCCCTTGTTAATGTTTTAATAACTTAGTCGCCTCATAAGGTGAATAGACGACTAATGGCATTGATATATAAGAGAATACTAAGTACCATGGGAACTATTATTTAATACCTCTTCTAGGCTTTACACATATAGACGTTTTTTTGTCAGTTTGACACAGTTGCCAATTAGAGTCACCTTTACTCGGGAAAAATAAAGCAGCTAGCATCTAGGTGCTACTATCTCAACATTTTGTACATTGACTAATACTTAAGTTATATGTATAAGAGAATACAATACATATAAGAGAATACACACATATAAGAGAATACTAAGTACCATGGGAACTATTATTTAATACCTCTTCTAGGCTTTACACATATAGACGTTTTTTTGTCAATTTGACACAGTTGCCAATTAGAGTCACCTTTACTCGGGAAAAATAAAGCAGCTAGCATCTAGGTGCTACTATCTCAACATTTTGTACATTGACTAATACTTAAGTTGAGATAGTATATAACTGATTTTTTTTAAAGATTATGTTTGATCCTAGGTCAATATCGTCAATGATTATGGTATCAGCGTTATCAACTCGTATCCGACGATCGGCATTTTTCTTTTTCATTATTGAATTCAATTTTATCTCTATAACAATCAAATAGATTTATCAACATTGGAATTTCAGATACCTTCATGACGTTTTGAATGAGATGAAAATTAAGATAATAATATTATTATCTTATGATCACATCTATGAATTTGTCTATTTATATAAGTACAAACTTATAAATGTTCCAGAACTTTCCTATAAATTGGTATAGGAGTAAAGAATTTATGGAAGCTGAGTATGCTTTATAAATCAGAGTATTGATAATAATTATACCTAAACGTTTGATACCTAGAGGTATACTAAACGTCCCTAACCATTGATGACATATACATAGGGGTGGTGCGTGCAACAGTTTTGCATGAGGACTACCACCAATTAGAAGCAATACCAGCCCATCGGTTGAAGTGCCATCATTATCTCGAAAACCGTACGCCATATCCGTTCTTCTTCCGCGGGAATTAGGTGTAAAATCGTGTGAAATTTTCACGAGTTTTTGGAGACAAGTGGAGTGAGCAATCCTGAAGTATGGGGTTGGGATATAGTTAAAGCGTTTAGGCTGAGAGTTGTCGAGTGCCTTCAGCCTTTTGTGGGGTTTTCTATCGTTTTGGTATTTGCGTCGAGCTATTTTATCAATTCGAGGGGAGTTTTGACAACCCTCGCGCAAAATCACGAAGGCGGAAAATTTTTATGTGATGTCCCATAATTATGTTATATACTTGTTTATTGTAATATGTACCCATATTTTAACGTATATAAGGTGTACAATATTTAGGCAGGGTTTCTGTTCAGTAGTTTCTAGGCTCTGCTGATAAGTGGGCATATGGAGTGTGCATTAACTGACTTTTTGAAATATACAATATTCATTTTTAAACTGTTTATTTTTGAGTTATTCAAATAACTGGCTCAAATTAATTTAATATGAAAATTAATGTTGGAAGTGATACAGGTTATTGAAAGAAATCATCTGTTTAATATATTAAACAGTAATTATATTAAAGTCGGTCAGAAAATATTGACTTAGGTCGGTCAGAAAATTTGACTATTATATTTTATTTAATCAAAGCATATTCAATACATCGACATAAGAATTGAATCTATTTTATATCAATATATGTACATATTAAAACCAATTAAAAATACGTCTGAAAATGGCCTGACTGATTTAGTTGTAGGATCTTATTAGAAATCGGCTACTGTACAGTCGCTACCAATAGTTTTTTTTAGCTTTATTTATCTCCCTTTCTTTTCTCTATGTTCTTAGTTTTTCCTTCAATTCATTTCATCTTTAAAATTTTCAGATCATCACGTTCATAGCTTACTCAACTGGCTATACTGGCTAGAGTCCCAGGTGATCATAAGTGTGTTTAACACTGATCAAATTGATCTAACAATTAGAAAGGTAAAATAAAAGGATACATACGGCCAGTCATCATACAAAATTTAAATGGGACCCCAAAAAGAAGTGGTCAAACGAAATCCTCTCGAATTTACAAACGTCGACAGTTCTTCCCATAGCATAATAGGCCAAACTCGCACATTACAGCTATTGTTCTCTTTTGTTCTTTTTTGTTTTAACCCCCCCTTTTGTTGCGCGCCGAAGCGGCGAATCGCTCGATTCTACGCAAAGTGTGCAAAATGATTGTCTGGTTTTAGATATTATGCAATTGTTTTGAAATACCTTTGATTGGGGGTTAAATAACTTATTGAACTTTAGGTTTCATATACGGCTGTTCCCACTCTTTATAATAATTATAATAGTTGTTGTTTGGCAATAAGTACTAACTTACTGCTCTGTCAGAAAGATTCCAGATTTTTCTATCTCAGTTTTCGCTTCCATGTTAGTCTTGGAATAAAATGAAAACGAAGATCTTGTCAGAGCGTTCATGCCCGCACAGTTTGTAAAAGTAAATAAAAATTAAAAACTTTATTATTCTCATAAGAAACAGACAACCTGTCATTTTATCTGAATCTTCAATAGATATGTATCTCCATTCCACCAACAAGCCATGGCTCTATTTACCCTGTAAGGCATAGAGGCATAACACTGTCTCTATATCCAAACTTAACAGATACTTCCAAACTATTATATTATCTGTGATATTACCAAATTGCTCTATAATAACTAATTCATGATTTGATTAGCGGCGGCCTAAGGCTATGGATACACATGATTATCCGTGCCGCACGTGTCTCCCACCCCGCCCGCACCCGCCGCCGCCGGCTATATGAAATTAATTTCAAGCTACTCCCGGATTTGTGTACACTGCTTGTAGCCAGGTATAATGATGAGAAAGGGGTAGCTAATAATTAGGATACCATAGAGTAAGATTATAAGAGAATAGAAAAGATTATAATAGAAAAGATTTGTTACCGCAGTTTAATAGAAAGTGCGGTAAATTACCAATAATAAAAGCAAAAGTAAGTTAAAGCTAAGTATCTTTGAATAGAACGAGTTGATAATCCATTGTTTAATTTCCATTTTGAAAATCTTATTTGTACGTGTATAATATAACACATTGTACATTTGTATTAATACAACATGTAACAGTAACATGTCAACAATCCGATAATTAAAAATACAAGTCCAAAAACCTAAATAGAATCACGTAATCCCTTAATCAACTATACGTAATTAGATTTATTGATTTTGTTTTATACTTCAAAAGTAGGCGCATAAAAAATATTTTAAACTTAAAATTTTCACGTGCAACTATCTGCTCGTAGAGCCCCCTAGTAAATAGCTACAGGACGTTTGCGGTGGTCGGCTTCTCTGTCCGTTTATCTGGTTCACTATATATCTTATACTATTCAGTATTAGCTAGAAACTACTATTGTTGTTGTAAATGTTTGTTTGCTTGTGATATCTTAATTGTACGCAAAAAAAGAAATGAAACAGTAATTACAATTTTAAAGAAATTTGTATATGGAAACAGTTATTTTTATCATGAAACTTGTTCGTTCCTAGGATTAAAATAGACATAATAAGTACGTACATATATATGAGACAAGTTTTGGTTTTATTGATCAAAATACTGTTTACCTGATCAGATTACTCGGGCAACCGAGCTTCACGTGAAGGCAGTTTTCTGTTAAACAATTTAAAGATTTTATTCGAAATAAAAATTTTAATGTAGAAGTGCCGGATCCGATACACGGTCATATCCGATGAAAAACAACGGAAAAAATGTTTTTCTGATTAGCCTGAGAGAAAAAATAGTCGTTAATTTACGACCTACATTTTTATCTTATGCCCGCGACGTCGTTCACGTGTAACTACTATTGTCAATATCTCTGGTTCTAAGCGGCTTATCAAAATGAAATCTATACTATATTTTAAGTTAGACTTTATACGATACAACTATGAAAACTGCATCAAATTTCTTCTAGTAGTTTTTGTGTGATGCGAGTACAAACATACAGACAGACAAAAATCTAAAAACAATAGTTTTGGCTTTTATAGGCCCTATAAAGGCCCCTTCTTCTAATGCTTCTTTCTTAAATATCTCTCATATACAGACATAGCTCGGTTACAATTTTATTGTATGTATAGGTAGATAAATATTTCGAAAAAGTCTAAATACAGACAAATTACGTAGGCATGTTGGTATATTTTCTTATCATATTATCGGTATATCTTATCATATACCCGATAACTGACCTTCACAGATATTATTGCAAAGAATAACGCCTGGAGTTAATAATAATAAATTTTATATGTGAACAATTTTATTTTGTATCATGTCATTGATTGAAATTCATCAAATCATAATATTTATTTATGACGTGTTGAAGATATTTTCGGTTTTGACTTTAAGATGGCATCTGATGCTAACTATTATGTCTGATTTAATAACGCCCCGTCCAATGTGAGTAAAGGATAACGATAATATTCATTTAGTGAGAAAACAACGAGATAACGTTTGCCTCCCTCTGCCATAAAAAAATGATAGGAACATGTAGCGCGCGTTCTTAAAATAATACCGTAAGCGACAAAACACATAAATACAAATAAAAAAAATTGTATGATATGAGTTTTGACCTAGAAGTCAAAACTCATTAGTCAACAATATTGTCAAATAAAGTAAAATCTTTATGAATACCTTTCTTCCACATGAAAAATATTAGAGAAATTACATTTAACATAGAATAAGAAGTGAATCTAACACTAGAGATTTACGTCAAAACGTTATTATAAAAGTCTTTTGGTAAAAAGATTTTTGTCAGGAATCGTGTATTCTTTATGAGCATTTAATCTTTATGAATTGAAGTTGCTAATGCCAAAAAGTAATCAATCAAATTAGCGTCAGATGCACTCATAAATCTTTTTGATGTTGTTTTAAATTTCTTACATATAGCTACAATGAACAATATTCAGTAGAATTTATTCAGATTATATGCATAGACCGAAAGATCCGAGATAGTAAAAATTGAAACATAAACCACATAACAATCCTACTTCCCCCTCCACTAGTCTACGCAGCTCAATGCATGCCACGCTATACGAACACCGTGATATGTCCATAGTACGATACGTATCAACGTCTTTAGATGAGAACCTTTTAGGGGCAGAGAGTGGAGAGCGCTGTACCGATCGGCTTCAGTGCTCACCCCGACCGACAGTAAAAAATATGAGCATCCCGCATCCCCCCTGGCCCTCGGCGCCATCTTGAAAAACTTTGTCACTTGTAGCCGCAAATCGATCTGTGTCTACGGCGTAGCGCGTAGGCGGGTCGTAGCGTGCCCGTCGTAGGTGATATTTTTATGTTCGAGTGCTACGAATGTCGTCTGAAAATTTTCAGATTTGTTTCATAATGTACACATTCATTTAAAGTATCTTTGATTCATCTCCAAAATAAGTTCCAAGTCTGGTTATGGTTATGGGATGCTAACTCAATGATACTAAATGTTATAACATATATTATATACTCGAGTCGTAGATAGATATATTAAATAAATACATTCCAAATAAAACAAAAATAAATATATCAATTAAATAAATATATATCCAAATAGAAAAATTAAAATTTTTCTATTGAATATTTTGTTTTAAGGATATTAAAACAAAATATTCAATATTATAAGTGATTGAAATTTATTTATTTATTTACATATATTATATTATACATTTATAATTAATTTTGGTTCAGATTGCATATGTAGTTTTTACTGTTATCCATTTCCTCGTGCATGGCAATATAATTATCATAATAACGTTTGCAAAAATATTTCCTTTATTCTGTCTGATTTCCAGACGTACAGGGAAACTAACAAAGTCTCTCCAGCTCATATTCTTACTATCAAATTATTATAGACTGTGCCATGTGCCACGCGCTACTTCCGTTACCGTGGAAATTACGGGATAAAAATGTAGTCTATGCTACTCCAGAAGGTTAAGTCTATATCTGTGTCAAATTTCATCAAAATTGGTCCAGTAGTTTTTTGAGTATATTAAATTGAAAACAAAAATACTAAGTTATATTATAGTCTTTATTAACACACTTACAAGAATTCACAATTTTCAAGTCTTTTATTGACAAAGGAAAAAATATAATCGTATATACAATATATAATATCTTCGCTCGAGTGATTTTGACTTATTAAGATGTTTCTTATAAATGTTTGGTGAGCTATACTTGCCTTATTATTTCACGTCCATTGTCCTATCCCCTCATAACACGATTTTTATTGTCATTCAAATGATAATCGATGAAAGGATTCAGAGAAATTATTCACATCACTACCTTGACAAAACAGATACGCCCTGTGGCTATGCATTTACAAGTTTCTGATGAAGCAATTTCAATCTTAGTTAAGATACTTCTATGATTCATTTTTGTTTGTTGAAAACAGCTTAGTGACAAGTCATAAAAGCATAGCACACCTATGGATCACAGTAGGTGTCCATACGATTTTGGTTTTAATGTCCATATTCTGTGATGTACTTGAATCGAAGTACTGCATATTGTTCTGTATCGTTATGCTATTAGAGAAGTGTGTAATGATGTCATGTTTAACGGAAGGATTGTAATTTTTTTAGTTAATGAGCTCATAAATTTGTTATAAAACTTTGGTCTGAACATCGGCCTAATCTCTACTATATCGTACTTACTGCTACCAAATAACACACCTTCATCTCAAATATAGGTACGGAAGTAAATCATTTACTGTCATTAGAGACATCCATATATGTATTTACAAGGATTTTCTGTGCCTCTTGATGTCAACATTTTTTCTAAACGAAGTACCGTATTAATTTCTTAATAAATATTAATATATAAATACTATAAAATCAGGTGAAGTATACCCTACACCCACCTGTATTTAAATCTAGTTCTGTCAGTGGAGTTAAGCATAAGATTGACAATTTTGTACAAAAAATAGTTAAAATAATTCACTGTATTTCTTTAAGGCAGCGTTTTATCTGAACGAATATATGTATACCTAAAGAATAACTGTAAGGCGATTACTAAACCTAACCAAAAGTATTTAAAATGGATGATCGAATAATATAGGAATACTTAATCAGTAAGATTTAGAAGACGGAAAAATCATTTACCTATAAGATTTTACAATTAAGTATTATGGTAGTACAAGGTACAACAATTCAATCCGTATGCAACATTTTGGTGACAAATAATAGTTACAGATACTGAATTCGCAAAACTTCTTTTTCAAAATTGTGATATTGGTTAATAAATTTAACAAATCTAATATAAATACTACGAAATCGAATAATAATACAACACTCATAAAAACAGATGCAATAATTCAATCTAAAAGACATAAAATATAACAATCGACCTTGATTGGAACTATCTTTCCGCAGATTCACACATTTGGCAAAAAAATTACCCTTACTGTGTCAAAAGGTCATCGAAGGACCAACCCTTTTGAGGTCTTGGGACAGGTAGAAAATAAAGACATATCCCAAGATAGATCTAATAATATTATTGTCACCGTCAAAGGGTTTCGGAAATTAGTTGTACATTCAAATTGTCATGACACCCCGCTTGTCACTAACAACCGTGCGAAATTTATCACAAAGCTTCGAGAAAAAAAAAATGGAAAAAAAGTAAAAAAGGAAGTAGAAAAAATGCTAAGCAAAAGGGTAATGCCGTAGCGTGACCCCTCTGTGTCATATTTTGATTGTGAAACGGGATTTTTTGCAGTGAATGTAACGGTGCATGATACGCGAATTCAAAATTTAAGGAAAACGGGGTTGGTCTATGCCCAGATTATTTTACTTTATAAAAAAATACAATTTAAAAAAAAATTAAGGAATGTTCTAATTTAAGTATATCGTATATAGTTGGGTAGGTGGTAAATTTAATCTTGTCTTATACTTATTGGGAAAGGAAATCGTATAAGGTGCCGGTTACATTTGAAATGTTTTTTTTGTTATCTCACTAAGTTCAATCTACAATACCTAAACAATCCCTTTAGAGTACATTTCTAAAGTGTATATAATACACATATACCTACAAATGTGTCAGTCAAACAAAAATACTTCAAAGAAGAGATTCTAGACCTTACCTATCTCTGTATTTGCATGTTCTTCTAATAAGCAATACGTGGCTTTTGAATCACTTGACCCTTGGCTCAGTCTACAACGTGACGAATAAAGACTTGATACTGTATATATAAATATTAAAATGATTACCTTTCTCGTGTAAAATGGTTTAAATTTTTTCCAAGTTGAAACCAAAGCGCAATGCAATAAAACAAATAGTAATTATATTAATGAGCAAAATTACCTCAGTCGCGACGCGCAATCGAGGAATCAGTACAAATGATTTGTATAATATACGGGAATGATTTTATCAGGCCATCCTTTGTCCGAACGTTTAGGGGTTGAAAACAATCGCCGGTTCGATTCTCGACTCGACTTCTGCGATGCCTTTATTATTTCAAGGGCTTTATCAAGTGAGTTTCGTTTTGTTCTTCGCGCCGTATGTACATGGTGCTCGCATTTTGTTAAATCCAGTGAGAAAGGTTTTATCTTTCCTTATTTTTTTTAGCGATTAGTATAAGTAGATATTATTAAATGGATTTGTTTATTGGTATAAAAGAAATTATAATTATTAAAATCATTGTTATGAGATTTATCAATTGTTTTGTTAATTAAACAATATATTTCATTTATTTCACCTAAAGTAGTAATAGCTGTGTTATATATATAAGATTTAATTTAATAAAAAACACCAGGAACAATTTATACCTACACGGTTTCTGTTTTTTTAACGCATATTTTTATAAAGAATGTATGCTTGTCCTAAACTCTTGTAGCAAATATTAAATATGCTGCAAGAGTTTAGGACAAGCATGTTTTCATTTCTTCATTAATTAATTATAAAACACATAAAATCATCCTGTTTACAAAACTAAGATGTGGAGCATTAATTTAACTTAAACTTTTGTTTATTGACTATTTCTTTGGTAGACACTCTACTTTCATTACAATTCATTCAAAATACGACTTTATTGGATTATATTAAGGGTTATTATTATATATAAAAGTGTCTTAAGGCAGGGGCTATGAAGAATAGATATGGGGACCAAGTTGGTCGATAGAATTCTTTGGTTCTTTTGATTACGGAACCCATAACGGCCCCTAACGTACATTTGGACAGGAATCTGAGAGGTATGGAGTGCTCCCATGGTTTATAATTACTATAATTTGACGGCAGATGAAGAAATATAAATTGGTACATGTATGTGGTAATAATAAGAGGAGTTTCGCTTTTGTTATATCGCCATTTGCCATTTGAGTCTCGTTGATTTTGATCGCTAAAATAGTCTGCGAAAATATTGCTCATTTTTATATGCTATTAAATATTTTGTTTATAATATACAATTAAAAAATGCAGATTTATTTTCCAAAATGCAGACATTTTTGCAAATTGGTCATTAGGTTAGTATGTCGCTCAATAACTTAAATACTACTTTGTCTTAAACCCTTTCTCTTTCTATTTAAAATTAAAGTTAAGTATTTCTAGTCTGGTAAAGATATTTGAGGCTTGAATCACCTGATCTAAAAAAAAAGATGATTCCGTGCTTTAGAAAATCAAAATCAAGTTTTTTATTTAAGTAGGCCAAATATTGTACGAGGAAATGGAATGCACGTTAAGCTGTGAGTCCCGAACGCCATCTATCGTTTGTATAAACCTATTCTAGGGTTGGTTCTGGTTTACCCTTTGGGTTGCAGAGGTCAGATGAAAGTCGTTCTGTGTAAAAAACCAGTGACCTCATCACATCTTCCAGTTTAGATAGCGGACCTTAGGTTCTGAAGCATAACTGCTGAGAATGAAACCGGGATAATGCTCGGATAAGTAACTAGACCAGGGGTTCTCAAACTTATTTTGTGCACTGCCCACTTTGAGAATAAATTAATTTTTAGCACCCCCATTTTTGCACCTACTTAAAAACCGCTATACTACACACGCCCCCATTTTTTCTGGGTCTCTTATCTTTAGGCCTGCAGCGCCCACAAGGGGGCGTTATCGCCCACTTTGGATAAGGCTGACCTAGCCCAACATTTATCGAATACGCTCTAAAAGTTCTAAAATATATAAATTGCTTATACACCAACACAAGCCATACAAATTGAGTGTTAGCATTCATGGCGCTGAAATAAAAAAGGGGTGTAAGGACGCGCGGATTTTATTAAAAACGCGATGAGACCTGCGTGATATATGGAGCCAGAAGTGGAACATGGATCGTGAAAAACTGTTTTAAATATTACCGTTGTGAAGTACTTGTGTATCTCATATTACTTTTTTTTCAATTACGGGGTAGACAGAGACAAATGTCGTGAGAAGGGCAATCCCAGCTAAATGCCGGTCTTATTGGTGAAATGCGGAATCAGACACTATTGTAGTGGCAGGTGGCTACCCTATTGCCTATGAGAAGACCTGATCTAAAATATTTATACGTAAGTATACGGACAGTTGATTCATTTCATTTTTTCCAAATATTATGCCACCATTTTATCCACTTAAATTAAGTATATTTTTGTCAAAGTATTTCTCTTGTATGTAAACAATGTTCTGTCGGACACCGGGCGAAGAGAAAAAAGAAAATTTCAAAACAATGAAGACTTCAAAATGTAATAACTATTAATTTATCCAGATATACTTTTGTATCAAAGTTTCCAATAGATGTATCCTCCCTGGCAAAAGCCTCCGTGGCTTTTGCCCATAGTAGGACATCTACCGCATTTTTGCATTTGTTTGCAAATTTAACGGTCTTGCTCTCTCCTTTTTGTCATCTACCAGGTCAATAGTTTTGAGCTTTAACAGAAACTTAAATTCGTGTCTAGAATTACAAAATGGTCAATAAACAAAGCAAGCTATTATAAAGTTGTAATATTAAAGTACCTCCTCCATTTATGAGCCTCAAAAAGCGCTCTGACGCAGTACATCCACATAGATGTGTAAAAATGGCGAATTTTTAAATAAGCGACTGTTCGCGGATCACGCGGCAGTTTGATTTACTGCCGCCAAATGCAAGCGATATCTGTTGACTTATTACTTCATTACTGATACACAGATCTAACAGAAAATTCATTTAAGGCATTTTTTATGAATGAGGGAGGCAAACGAGCAGATCACCGCCGCCCATAGAACCTGCAACACCTGGGGGGTCATAGAAGCGTTGCCGGTCTTTCTGGGATTTATAGTTCGTTCCATAGTGTGTTCCACACAATATTTATAGTGTGGCATTAAAATATTGCTTTGAACGTTTGATGAGTAACAATAAAGGCTAATAATGCAATTCGTTGCCAGTTACTTGTTTTCAGTAATGGACATGACGTCACAATAATTATTTAAGCGGTAAATATTATATAGAAGTAAGAAACAAGTTCAATACAATGACATGGAACTGAACAATGACAATATAATACAAACAAAATATAGACTCGAACAATTCTGAGGAGTTGTTCGAGTTA
>JADGIL010004616.1:0-33378 GCA_020352625.1 Cactoblastis cactorum | reverse complement strand
CCTCCCTCTGCCATTAAAAAAAGACCATAATTAGGACATGATAATGCATTAATCAATTAAGATGCAATTAATCATGCAATATACCTTTATCATCATTATTTTAGTGATTACGAAATTCTTCAACTGTTTTGAAGACATTTTGATACAATTTATGATTAATTAATAAATAATCAATAATCCGGTGATTATTTTAAAAGACAAATATTTTAAGGAACGTGATTTAAATTTTCCGTACTTACTTATTTTAAAAAATTATATATTCAAAATAAAACTGAACATTCAACATTTCATATATTTTTACCGACTGAAAAAAAAAGCCATGTTTATTCAAGAATATTTGCAAAATACCCTTAAAAACATAAAAAAAAATACAGATATATTCAAATATTATTAACGACCAGACATAATCGCCCAATTCACGAAAATGTAAAACTGACTCACGCAATTCTCACGAATTGTTTACAAAACCAATTGATTAGTTAAAACATGGTGGGGTTCGCGATATCATGTCAAATTAGGCTAAATTAAGTAATCGCGGTGTAATAGAACCGGCGATTTTAGAACAAAACTCATCAATCAAGGTCCCCTACTAACGTGATAAACTTTTGAGGGTGCAAGAAATAAGCTCTTGCCGTGTTTTTTTTTTCAATATACAATTGTAAAGCATTTGGCCGTGTTTTCACCTGATGTTTTCACCTTTTTTTTAAAGTCTAAGTTCTCAGGAAACTTAAAGTTAAACTTAAACTTTTATAAAGGAATCAACTTTCTTTCAATATTCTTTAAATAGATTGTAATCGAAGGATTTAAAATTGACTGAATTAACTAAAGTAACTTAAAATATCTACTTCACCTGTCAACTTTTGCCAGTTATGTTTACCTAATTATAAAACATTTTTAATATATTTGTAATATTTATATCATTGCATATTATAATCAATTCAAATAAAAAGAGACAAAATGCATAAATAATCATACTAAGTAATTCGTTGCTCTGTTTTGACGTCAAAAACTGACAAACAAACACATTTTATTATTTGTAATATTTACTTATTTTTAACTACAATTACATGACTAAATTATCCTTTAATATGATTAAAGAAATCAGTTTATAACTTGAGCCAACTTTCCAACCTAAAACCAGGGCAATCCTCACTTAAGTAGTAGTCATTAGATGAAATCTCGCTAATGCGTCTTGCAGCCGACACGACGCCTCAGTGGGGGGAAGTTCATTATGTCTCATCGTCTACAAACAACATAAATCAAATGCAGTTGAAGTAATAAAGTCGCACACAAATTACACAAAGAATAAAACCAACAAGAAATATAGCGATTGATACTTTTAATAACGAATGACGACCTGGTGATTAACGTGTCTGATCACTATTCAGGAGGTTCTGGGTTCAATCCCCAGTCAGGTTATAATGGAAAATGGCCTTCTTTTGTTTGACCAGGTTCTTGGATGTTAATCTCTATATGTATTTATTATAAAATATAGTATCGTCGAGTTAGTATCCGATAACACGTCTCGAACTTATGTAAAAGAATGTATAGGGACAATTCACGCAGGTTAACTCAATCTGTGTGAATTGTCCCTATTTTTTTCTAACATGATCTATGATTTTACACAACTTCAGATATGTCATATAGTCTTAATATAAGAAAAACCAACTTTAATTTCGCAAGTGGTAACTTTCGCATATATCTTATAAAATTTCAACACCCTACAATAATCTAGGCTGTGAACCTTTATAGTTCGGGCCCTTTTAGCACAAAGGGCCGTGCAAATTACAGTGCGGACCAGCAATTACGGGCCCTAACAACTGATACATTTGTATGACAATGATGTTTTTCTGCGAAATTCGATATACCGGCTGCATATTTCGATAGCAATGCGATCTCATGGTATTTATTGCTTGTAAGTCAATGTTTATGTTAGTAACTATTGAGATGGTATTGACTCCGTTTCGCTTAAATAGTTATTCTAATAGCTAAAACAAAACATAAAACTACAATGTGCATGGAAATTGGATTCAGTATCTACTATAAGGAACTCCTCTTTTAAATAATTTATCTTTTTTAACGATTGTATTAGATTTGAAGAATATTTTAAACAACTTTTATTATTTAAATTGCTGTATCCCATCTATCTATCATGTCCCATCTATATCTATCCTATCTGTATGTATGTAATGTATGGATGTAATACTCATTCATATTATTTTTACGTTTATTCGTTTTTACCATTTGCTTTAATTAATGCGCAAATAAAACAATATTAAAACATTGTTTTTATAAAGATTGTCATAATCTATGTAGTTATTAAAACTTTATATGTGACAAAGACTAAGTAGTGTTTATTTATAAAAATATATATGCAATACATACTTAGTTCTAAAATTATTTTTATCAAATGGAACGGTCATTTCGTTATATTAAAGGTAAGTAATATATTTTTTATTTCAACATAACCTCAAAATTACTCGCTAACCAGTGTTATTCTATGAAAGGAAGCAAGTACATATATTCCATGAATTTGAATTTCGAATGCGCCGGCGGAAGACAGGGTCGCGGTTCATAGGGCGCGTCTCCACTGTCGCACGATAAAAGTGTCGTGATGACCTCTATGATCCGAGAGATTTAATTACCAGAATTATTACAAACTATAACAATTTATGTCACCAGATATGAGATACGGCACTTTAATGGTGACCGGTGATAAGATAAATGTATATCGCTTTTAATATAGTGAAAACGTGTTGTGCAGTTATCACAAGTCATAAATATTTTTACTAGTTCCGCTTGCTTCTATCCCACAGCCAATAACATTTTTGATTCTATAAAACGTATACAGAAAATCGATTGTAGCTCAAGGTTAGACTTTAATAATAGTAATTTAAAATTGATATCTAGATGTTTAAAAATATGTAGATATATCACTCTTACAAAACAGATTAATAGACTTGAAATTGCAAAAAATTATAAAGTTGCGCCTTTGTTTTAATAAGAATTATACGTGCATTGGGAGAGACATGCCGATAGCATCAAGTAGCCATAAGCCAGTGTTAATTAATCCGATTNNAATCGGATTAATTAACACTGGCTTAAATGATAAATAAGGTTTGTGTTATTGGTTATTAACTCAACGACACTATATACATATAATAAAACTGTAACCGAGCTATGTCTCTACATGGGAGAAATTAGGGAAAAAATGATATGATCGGTCTTTAAAAAAAAGGTAAAAGCTATTAAAATCCAATCAGAAAATTATCTCATTTCATCACGGTACCCGGGATCCTTTTGGTGCAGAGGAAAAGTCTACTTCTAAATTACCTAAGTCGTCGATTTTATTTAAAAAAAAATTAATAAAAAGAAAACAGAACACAATTTGTACAAAAATAAAGCTACGCACATCTAATCAAACACCTAGCAGCAATTCCATTTGGAAGTACACCGTATGTCAGATAATAGGGCCGTCAGGGCGCGAGGTCTCCTACTGGGGCCTGTCAACGCTCAATGCGTCAAAGGGTTCTCTCCAAGGCGCGAATTAAAGCGGCCAGCGGGAGGCATCGATTGATCCCGAACCGGTTATGTCCGGATTTGAGATCTTCGCTGTGGAAGTAACGGATCGCGGACAGAATAAAAATATAAAATATATTTTTTAATGAGTTACTGTTTGCTTCCAGTACTTTGCTAGTGTCTGTGGTTTGATGAATTATTTTACGCTTTACTACAAATACTTAGACAGCCGGCAAATTGCCAACTCTCAGACAGTAGAAATATACTGAATATACATAGAGTATACCGTATACTATTTATTTACCCTGAACAAACTTTACCTACAGATTTTATTTTTCTTGACTTTCTTCTGTGTTACGATTATACGTCTGATATTTATTATTATTATTAAGTAATCAAAAGATTGGAAAACTGATGAACAGCTATCACCGCAATTTACATACATATATAGCTATGGAACAGCTTATGAAAAAGCGATTTTATCGCTCAAATGTCAATATCTGTGACGAGCCAGCCCAATTATGCTACTTCAAAAAATTACAAAATACTTAATACTAATACATTACACACAATCTGTGTATATCATACATTGTATATAATGTATTCAGTCAATAAATTAATAAAGAGAGACGCAATGACAAATTTATTCAAAAGAGTGTATTTATTATAACTAGAATAATGCTTACTATCGTAACAATTCCTTATTTCTCAAATTATAGTCTTAAATAACTAAATAAAGCTTTAAATAACTACCTTTTCAATATTTGTGATCATCATTATATTGAATTCTAGAAAAATAACTGTTAGTAAGAATAATAAATAATGGGCATTGCGTAGTGTAGATGGTTAATTAAAATCCTATCTGGTGTCAAAGGCCAAGAGGAAACCATGTTGGTGCATGTACTGATGCCGTAAACACCGTCGTTAAAATATCCCTAATCATCAGCTTTATCATGTTCACTGTTTAATTAAGGGAAACTGTATTAGTGTCCTCATTAAAATGAAACTTATCAATTGGTATAGCAGCCAATTTATCTCATTTTTAATTTAACAAAAACAAAAGTTATCTATTTTAGTACTGATAAATCATTTAATATTCCAATATTTTTGGATTTCGAAATGCCGAACTTTGAATTTCATTATAAAAATGTTATCCAACAATGATAAAATCCTGTCCTATTCGAATAATTTTTGAATTTCGAACGTTCGAAGTTTGAATTTTTTCTTGCATCTATGAGCGAGGAAATATAATTTCCATCACTCTAGCAAAGTCTAATTAATGCAAAGTGAACTCAAACACGATTATAATACAGTCGAAATTGATTTGCTAGGTTATTAAGGTCGGAAGATGTAAAATTTATAATTGAAGGTCGTAAATTAAGGTGACATCGACAGTTGTGGCTCGGTAGAGGGGAGCGTCGCGACGGCCCGCGAAGCCCTGCCAATATTTTATCGGAAAGGTAATTATTTTATCGAAACCCGGGTAACAGATGAAACTTCGAATGTATTTCTTATTCTTTGTATTGGGGAATTCATGATTAATGACAATTAGCCTCTGGGTTTACATTAAAGTAGGGAAGAATTATCATTGAATACATAAATGTGTAAATTTAGGTGAACTTATGTTTTGCATTGAATTTTTGAGTGATTAAAAGATCTTAATTAGACGAAAGATATTAGTATCTTATTAAATTATTAATAATATTGTATTCCACGATATTTGTATGGCATCTTCTCTTCATCCCTCAGGGATTCGTAAATTTTATTATTTTTATATTAAGTCTATCAGTTTGTTTTGTAAAAATGATATTTTAAAATAAAAAAAGAATATTTATATACACATGGTATGGTTTATTATTTTAATTACTATGCAAAATCCCAAACCTAAAGAGTTTTTGTAAACTGGACAATAGATAAGTAGGTACTAGTTTTTAATAAATGAAAGTTCATTTCGCTCTTCAATTACCCAAAATACACAGCAAGTCATCCAGCACATTTCCTCAAGCTAGCATTACATGACAAAGCACGCAGACTAGACGAGTTCAAACAAAGATATGATTAAACTGCCAACCGCCATAACTTTTTTTTATAAAATAAAATTCTTTTGACGTAGGTACCCATTAATTTCGGCGACAATGTGATAAATAATGAGCGAGGTGTAATGTGGGGGTTCGTCCCCGTCTCTCGCTGGTTTTGAAGTTTTGACAGCTCACATCCTAATTTTCTTCCTGTAGAGTGTCGGCGGTCGCCACTTTTCAATAAGAGTTTCCTTTGTGGCAATATTTCAATTTTAACTTTTTTATAAACGTTTGCTCTTTGAGGGGAGGTTTTCCATGGAAAATTAACGCGGGAAATCTTCCGCTCTTCGGAGGTTTACATTGGCTTAGATATTTATGTTTGATTGAAATGCCGTGGTTGTTTGATACTGATTGAAGAGCACTTGCTATAATTTGTAATAATTGATTATTATATTTATAAATAACATAAATCGTAACATAATTGTTTTAACATTTTACAGTTTAATTATTTTATAGTTGTTTTTTAATAATAATATAACACATCTACATACAATTAATAATTGTTATGATGCCATACTGTTATTGTCATGTTTTGAACTGGACATCTCTGGACAAACAACAACCACACTTTCCTATTTATAATATTAGGGAATTGGATATAGATTAAGTATGGATTAGTATGGACAAGTAGATATATAAATTTTTATACAGAGGAGAATCGAATCACGACTGTGTCTCGACTCAGACGTTAAATAGCACTTTCTAATGCCGTTTTATTGCGTCTATAAATTCCGCGGGCCCCAGGAGGCGAGTGGCTATCGACGATGTAGTCCGCCTCACTCAAAATTGAAATGCCCTTTGGAAGGGCTTTAAATTCATCGGTTGAAGTGTACGCGATATGATTCTATAGTGTGAAGTTTTAAGAGTGTGTTAAAAGTATTTTACGAGATACGTGCAAGTAGACAAAACAAGAAGATGACAGTTCTTTCTTTTTTAGTCTACCTACGTGAATATCTTTGGGACTCTTGTAAACGTTGCAAATAATGGTTTTTAGTATCCAAATAATGGTTTTAGTAACCAAAAGACAAGGCAACTCTATTAATAAGACTTCGCTGTCTGTCTGTTGCCAGGCTGTATCTCATGAATTGTGAAAGATAGACAGTTAAATTTTTCACAGATTATGTATTTCTATTGCCACTGCAACTAAAAACATTAAAACATAAATAATTAAGGGGTTATAATAAATCCCATCGTGCGCAGTCCGATTCGCATTTGGCGGTTTTTTAATCATTGAAATGATCATGATTATGAAGTTTCGACTCTATAACGTAGCTATAAAAAGTAAAATTAATATTTTATTAAATTTAAAAATGACTGAGTTAAATAAACATATCGTCATCGTGGCATATTTTGTCTATTAAGCATATTTTGTCCAAGAGGGATATGGATTTGGTTAAAAATAAATAAGAAACTCATCGTGAAATAAATTCAATCTAATTGATGTTCAGTCATATTGCATAGTGTTCAAGATATTTTTATTGTACATGTGATTATATTATGAACACATATATGAATAGACATCCAAAAGATGATAATTTATAGCTACACATGTATGTTTGTCAGAGTTTGTCAAATCCCATATATCATATTTTTATATTTAATTAAAATATATACTAATTTGACTTCGTCAATTACCTTATATTTCCTGTAGGATAATTGACAACTAAATTAGATACTTTATCATTGTGTATTTCTCTCTCAAGCCAAAACACAAATCTAGCATAATTTAGAATTATATAAAAATATTTTATTCTATCTGATACCACATCTATTTGAAAGTTAACTAAGCTCTAAATCTCTTAAACTGCTCTACAACTAAAGCCCCGAATAACTGCGAGACCGTTAGTCGTAGGGAGGGCATTGTGCTTGCTATCGCCATATAAAGTACTTTACGCCCGGTAAAGTACCTCACTGTCCATTCCATTCGAGATAAGAGAACTTTAAAATGTGTCTCTGTAGACCTGTAATCGATCTACTTTTCAATCCTATTGAATTGAAAAAAGACGGCGATAGTTGATAGAGAGTATCAAGAAAGTTGTTGATTTGATATTCTTGAGCGTTAAAGTTGGGAAATTGGCTAAGGAATATCTGGTTATTAAATGTGGTTTATTTTGGCAGTTTCTTTTCAATTTAATTCAATAAATAATTCAATTTAACATATTATCACGTCTTTATTTCTAACTTTATTGGGGTCGATCGATCCAATAGTGATGGAACTCGAGGGCCTATTTAATTTATTAGTGGAATAAAGTTTCAGACAGTGACAGGCTAGTCTAACATCTAAGAAAAAAATACCTTAAGTCTTTTTTCTTGCTAAAAGTTTACAATCTGCGTTGAAAAAGCAGCCTACGGCTTTCTTTTACTTTAAAACTAGTATGAATGTATCATACTCTCGATTACTAATTGTTTTACGTTTTATTTATAAGAGGAAAGTTTTCGAAAACAATTTAAAATAAAATTGTCAGAAGTAAGTAAATCAAACACAGTGACAGCATAACCACTGCAACTCGAAGGCAGCTGTAGTGCCGCATTGGATACGAATCACGATAGGACGCCCAAACCAAGTTGTAATCAATTATTGGGCTAGCTCGAGATAAAATTGCTTATGTTTTATACCAGCTAAGTATTCATGTTTATGCAAATCTTGCTTAGAGTTAATAATAATAGCTGAGCATAGAGTTAATAACTAAGTTTAACACTGTAATAAATCGAATGTACTATTAATTTTATGCAGTTTCTTGTAGGTACATACGTGGGCACAAATTGTCCAAAGCTAAAACAAGTAAATCAAATACAGTGACAGCACAACTATTGCAACTCGAAGGCGGCTGAAGCTCCGCATTGAATACGAATCACGATAGGACGTGATGCCGCCCAAACCAAATTGTGGTTAATAGGGTTGGCTCTAAATAAACTTGCTATTATTTTATATTATTGTTTAAACAAATCTAACTTGATTACTAAATAACATTGAGCTAAGAGTTATTAAATAAGCTTAACGTTGCAATAAGTCAAATTAACAATTGATATTAGACAGTTTCTTGTAGGTACGGAGGCAAAATTGCCAAAGCTAGAGTAAGTAAATCAAATACAATGTTAGCATAACCATTGTAATTAGAAATGGCTGAAGCACGATAGGACGTGATAGCACCTAAACCAAGCTGTGGTCAGGGCATCACAACGTGAATTGACAGCTGGTAATTAAAGAAATATTTTTTACTGTGCTACTATAGATTTTTAAGACATATAAGAGTAAATGTATAAATATATAAAGTACTTAGTATATTGTTGGTTATAATAGTCAACATGTTTTAGTAAACATAGATCCAAATTGCCAGAGATATATGGGTATTATATATTTACCTTGATTGACTTTTAGAAACTTAGCTTTCTTTCTCTCCTAGACTAGTATATAATAGTAAAAGTTTTAACATACTCGTATACTATACCAGTGTTGGCAGCCCTGAATTCTCGTGTTTGCGAACTACCCCAATAACCTCCCTTTGTCCAGTCGCCTCCCTTCGGCTGAGCGAGCTCAAGTTTTGTTCGTAAGTGGCTACACGGCCATATTTTTATGTCGTTTTATTACAACCTCCGAAATTCCTCAAAGGGAGGGTAAAACTCGTTTTGGAACTACTAACAAGTGTGGACCTATGTTTTGGTTGTTTTTTTTTTATTAATTTTTCATCTCCATTCCATCAAAGCCCAACATCTATTCAAGCGTGAATCTCATGAGTCTTGACTATGTCTATCACCTTTTTATCCCTTAGGAGGTAAAGAGGTAATTCTGTATCTGTAAGCTTTTCTTGTTAAGTATGTAAGGGTTCATCCATTTTTTACGTAAGACTATTTACAGGGGGTGGGGGAGGGGGATCGACTATGTCTTATTTTTTTTTACAGGGGCGGGGGAGGTAGTGATAGTTCTTTCTAGTATCTAGGAGACGTAAGGTCAAAAATGAATAATGTTAGTTTGAAAATGCACGAGTATGCGTGATTGTGGAGACGCACGCTCGGATTACGTAAGTAAGTAAACGATTACGAAAAACAAACGTGTTTTTAGTTTTCCTTTAATTTCTTACGTGATAAATATTAAACAGGTGGTTAGGGGGGCAGCCGAATCTTATTTTTTGTGTGATGGAGCACTTAGAATCTACAAACATAAAATAAAAATTTTTTATTAATTAAGTCAAGTAAAAATTTACAAAAATAAAAAAAAGAAAAGAAAACCCAATGAATTGAAACAATATTCACCTGAGAACTATGAATACTAAAGATAAATAACCAACAAATCTTCTGTAATCATGTAATCTTATGTGTTGGCCCTAAGAAGTCCAATACTGATCAAATTCTTTTCATTTTTCCACAAATCTCTATACTACCCAGCAAGTTACAAAAGATATCAATAATATTTATGTACAACTACCGCAAAAACGCCTCTTTATTACAAACCAACCATTTAAAATTCATTTTGTATGAGAATTTATATCTTTTAATATACTTAGGTACAGTCAACTGCATAAAAAGTTACCTCTCAACCTTATGTAGTCGTATTAGAGGTGAATTTCCAACGGAAATGGAAAAATTGTGCGTTGGCGTTGTACAGTCCATGAATTTATTAGAAGGTGCGACAGCTTTACATATGAATTTCGTTCACATATATCACAGTTACTTAGCAGACAGTATATTATAGTAAATAGGATTCATAGTCATTACCTAAGTATAGTATAAAATAATGTCTTTTTGTATCGCTCTGTTTGTCCCTACATAGGTATGCTTAAATATTTAAAACTACGAAATAACATTTGATGCGGTTTTCTTAATAGATAGGGTGATCTTTTTTTATGGCAGATGGAGGCAAACTAGCAGGCGGGTCACGTGATGTTAAGTAATCACCGCCGCCATTAATAGGGAAGGTTTTTGTTTACCAATAACCCATGCAAAGCCGGGGTTGCTCGTTTATTATAAAACATGTATTTTGTCTGTATTTTTCTGCCACAAAAATATATTTGAAAAAAAAAGAAAGAAAATTATCGGCTAACAGAAAATCTTTCGAGTCTTTTAACTCAAGATTATAAGTACTTAGATGTTATTTGTTTCAATGTAAAGTATGATCATGATAAAAATTGCTTAGCAGTAGTTAGTATAAAAAAAAAATACAATGAGAAAAGAGGACTTAAATTCATATAAGTAATTAAAATTCCTTCTTAAATGAAAATATTCAAGCGTTTTAAAAATTTTGGACGTCAACGCCAATTATTTAGGTATAATTTTAGTAAGTAAGTATATAGTATCTCTAGAATAAACAATTCTATATATAATAAAATTTAGCTCATCTTCTAAGTATTTATCTAAACCATAAAATACTAAAAACATTTACAGTACAATATTATATGTAAATATCTAAGTTATTTGTTACACTCGTGTATAAGTATGTATTCTTATCAGGAAACTGATCTCATAAGAGCTGGGCTCTCGATAAACGTGATGTGTGTTGAATCGATTACCGCATCAGGAAATCGATTATCAGCGTACGTGTCTGTCGCTAATCGATTCTAGTTGTCGCCTTTGATTTGATATCGGATTTGCTAATATCCACCTAACTATCCATATGTCAAGATTTGATTAAATTCGAATAACGTAGGTATATTTGATATATGGTTATATTATATGTATTTGCCTACACTTACTTATAAACTAGCTTTTGACCGCGACGTCGGCCGTGAATAACTACTATTGTCAATATCTCGGGTTCTTAGCAGCGTATCAAGATGAAACCAACGTTTAAGTTAGGCCATCTACTTACATTTTAACTGTGAAAACCGCATCAAATTATATTTAGTAGATTTTGCGTGATAACTACTACGAAACATACAGACAGAGAGAAACAAAAGTTTAAAAAAAAGTCGTTTTGGCTTCTATTGATGGCCTTATAAGTTTGTGTTTTCTCTCTAATAATAATAAGTTTCTTCTATGCACAGACATAGGTAATCCAGTTAAGTACATTTTTATTATATGTATGTATCGTATCTACATATAGAACGATAATGAAATTTTAAAAAATACAATCAAGTGGATTATGTAGAAAACATACTTGGGATTTTTTCGTATTAGTCACTTAAATATACCTCAGTAATAAAAAGTATTTCATACCCGTGAAGAAGTATTTTAAACAGCTACTGTAGTTTGATATTTGATATCCTTTTCAATATAAGTGAGTTTATTTTAATACACCATCTAACTTGAACTTTAACTTGTCTATAACTTGTTAGCTATAAGTAATTGAATCAATAGCAAATAACTCATTAATTATCTGAAAGGGTTTTTTAAAAAACTATCATTAATTATCATTAAGTATCTACATAAAACGATAGGTGCCTCTTTGGATTGAACCTTTTGCGGCTTACAATAACTGCCGGCTACTTTAAATTAGCTTTACGAACACTAGCTAAATGCGTTTTTCAATAATTCATGCTTGGAAAATTGCTGGGTGACGGCGTCTGGTCTATGTGCACTGGGCGGCTATAACGCTCTCGATTCAGGCCACCTGTACTGTAAGTACATCACTACAGAATCCGTTGAGCAGATAATAAGGATCATCCCATTGGCGCATCCACGTACGGACACGCCCACTCCTGTCGTCGACCAATCACAGCGCCCCGCACAGATCTCGAGCATTATCTAGTTATCTGCCGTCTCACTTGCGTTATATTTTCAGCCGTGGAAATTTCGTGAAAGAATTGATGGTCACTGCGATTGGCAATGAACTTTTTTTGCAATATGACATTAATTTTGTTTATTAATATATAAAGGGTTATTTGAAATTGTTTTTTATAGATACGATAGGAAATTAAGTATTAAATACTTCCTATCTGTTTACTGGAAAATTTTCTTATAATTTTCTTTTATAAATCTTCAAAAAAGCATAAAGTAACTCAAGCTTTTTTAAGTAGAGTCTAATATTAAACTAATTTTACGTACTATAGAATAATATACCTATATATTTCAAATTAGTAGAGTCAAAGTTTAAAACATTTAATTAGTATGAAAATGAAAAAGTTTTTATAATATATTTATATTTAACTATAATAAAAAAGGGAAGAAATACCTAATATATATTTTTATTATACATATGTATCTTTCGATGTCTACCGAATCTATAGCTAAGCTATAGAGATTGGAATAAGTATTCATTCAATCCGTATTGTTTTCTTAATCGGCGCCTTGTGTCGTATCGCCGGCCAGCATAAAATGAAATCCCTCGCGTCTGCATTTCTGCTAAATCTTTATAGCAAATGAGTTCCACAGAGAAATATCTCAGCTCTATTGAATCTGGTCGCGTCATACCAGTGATTTGCTATAGGCCCTGCCGATAACTGAGGACTGCTGTTTGTAGGTCGATCTTGCTGTAAAATATTGTACTTAATCTCTCGACTTCTATAAAGCTCCTGTTTAATCTTTTCTATGTAAGTCTCATAATGCGTTTGTATTGATTGTTTTATTTCGTTACAACTGTTAGGATTACATTGCCTTGCTGTAGGCTTTGTTTAATATTTGAAAGATAAGATCAATGATAAAGACAGTTAAGGTAATTCTTATTATCTTCTATACATTATTCAAATATGTTAACCTAAAATAACTATTTAAATTACTTTAACATACTTTAAATAACAGTTTCTATATTTTGCCTATAATGAATTTGATTTAGGATTACTAATACTTGAACTTACTTTTTCACCCAATACTAATTTTATCTATAATTTTATCTTAGATTTTCCATTAGTTAAATTCAATACCCCTTAAATCTCCATGAATAGTTTCATGTAATAGTATGTCATTAATAACTGCATTAAGCCATTCAAATTATTATATTTTAATGTAAGTAGTTTTCATTGTAAACATTATTTATTTAGATAACCGTATAGTAAAGCGAATAGCTATTTAAATCTAAAATAATTATTATCAAAATAACTCAAAACAAACAAAATTGGCACGTTTTGTACTTTTTCATTGGACAAAGCATTGGTGAATTATTTTCAGACAACCTTGTAGAGTGCCCTGAAAGAGAGAGAGGGGTGACAGAGATATACGAGGGGCGGGGCAGGAGGTGCGGGGCGGGGTGTCATACCCGGGCGAGGGTATGATTCGGGATTCTAGGGATGAGCTTGCTCTCGCTTCCTCCCGTTCTGGTTATTCGGGCCCCGTACGTCGCGCCGCGCGGTGCCTGATATTTGATTAACACGCGACAACCCAACACGTTTGCATCACTAAACATTTTGAATTTCGAACGGAATGGTGTTCTAATTTCGAATCAGTGCAAAAATTGTGGACAGAATTATTTTAACATTTTCTTGTGAATATTTTTTTTATTATTATTAGTATTTATGTAAATATTGTATTAATTAAGAAGTGATTATAGTATATTTTAACGGACGGTATACATATATAAAATGATCGAAATAGACAATCAGTGATGACGGACTATGTATGATAAACGATGTTACAATTTCGTCGAATGTTGAATTTTGATAACAATCCGAAAATGAAGATTTCTGGTGAGTTAATTCTATTTCATTTGGTTAATAGAAAAATAGATTGGTGCATATTATTACGCAGGGGTAGGCAGGGACAATAAGATTTCCGTATCCTAAGTAAATATGTACTATCCTTACAAATCTTACTTCCTTCACAGTGCGATGAGCTCTCTTCATAAGGATATGCTCTATGGTTATGAGTGCTCCTAATGTCTTCTTTCATTATTTTTAAATGACTTCTTCATCTTTATTAACAAATATTTATTTAATAAAAAACATATACGACTCTACCAAAGGTGTACTTGGAATTTTCAATCAGCGTTTATATAAAACGAAGTTTTTTTTCATAAATTTTTTATTTTTTGAAATAAGCTTAGGTATTTATTTACTTATTATTTATTATTTACTTATCTCACAATCAGCAGATTATTAGGTTCAATTATACGGTACACTAATACAGGAAAACTATAATATCTAATAGGTTTGACATTGTAATTTAAATACATGTCTATTTGATGTTCTGAATACATATCATTGTGATGACTTCCGTGTTGTAACGGTAAACTCACTTGATTACTGCTCAGAAGATTCCGGGTTCGATCCCCGGTCAGTTAATAATGGTTTACTTATTTCTGAATGGCCTGGTTCTTGGATATTTATATATATGCGTATTTATTATAAAATATAGTATTGTTGAGTTAGTATAATTAGAAACAAAAGTCTCGAACTTACTTTAGGGCTAACTTAATCTGTGTGATTTGCCCCTACATATATATTTCTTTATTTTATTTATTAAGTATTAAGTACAAAGCAGACAAATAGAATAAAGAGCCAAAAAAAATCATTCATCAGATCACAAATATAAGCTTCGTTTGTAGTTATAATTTTTTTTCATGTCAGAGGGAGGCAAACGAGCAGGCGGGTCACGAGATGTTAAGTGATTACCGCCGCCCATAGACAACTGCAACACCGGGGTGACAGAAGCGTTGTCGGCCGATAAAAACCCTCCGACCTCCCATCCCGACCGCCATTCACGCGTCGGTCTTCTGTGGGAGTGTGGTACTACCCCGGACGAGCCGGTCCATTCATGCTGTCGGCTAACAAAGCAAGCAGCAGGCTCCACACCACTACAAGTAGTGGCTCCATACCACAAAAAATTTTGCTAGGTGCAATAGAATATATATATTTTATCCTTTTATTAACACAAAGTTCTTCCATGCTGGTCTGAAAGCGAAAGAAAAACGTAGAATGCGCTTTTTACGCAGATTGTAAAAGTCAATCAAGGGAAATGACTTGAAACAGAAGATTCATCTCATAGGCAAGCATCCTGTCTCTACTTATATCTGAATCTTCATTTCCCTAATAATGAAATCTTATTGCTAAGCGTGGCCTTCGAGTTTCATGACTAATAGCTCTGTCTACCCCGTAAGGAATAAAAAAGCAATGATTGATGTATGTAATTCAATTGTTTGAGCTTCCTTCAAATATTTTTTTTCATTACTAACCTTTTATGGGCTTGTAGCCCAAATTTTATCTAATTCTTAAGATCAAAAGGATAAAAAAACCACTAGTTTTAACGACAAACAGACAACTAACCGTTTTTTCTTATTTCAAGCGTTTTATCTATGATTCTGTTAAGAGCGTGCGAAAACCAAAACCGATTTTTTGTATGGTGTCAACTTTTGGCGGGCGCCGCCGGGTTGAAAAGCTTGTTTGTTTATTTTATTATGGCAGCTTAAGTCGTTATAAATTGTAATACTACAGTGTCAAGAGGTATAGGCAAATAGATTCAGTGTTGGTTGAGTTTCGGTTCGGTTTTTTGGGTTCTGTTTCTCAAAAAAAAAAATACGAAATGGAATCCTTGTTGACTATATTTTAGTTATAAGTAAATATGGCGATTTAGTTGCCTTTTTAATTTTGTTTAGCATTTTAATCATAAATTTTAACGATTTCCTTTAAAAATAATTTTCATAAGATTAATTAACAAAATAAAAATAAGTACATATATAAGAACTATCAAGCGTTTAATTGAAAAATATTCAAATGTACTTCTTAAGTAGCATATTCAGATCAGATTCGTCAAAATATACTAATATTTTGACTAATCTGATCTGAATATAATAATAATGAACAAGCTTATCTATCTAACTTATTCCAACGTATAAAGTATCACATCTTTGTCCCTTAAGGGGTACACATATACCTAGTCTTGCTTTTTTTTTATATATATAAAAAAGCAAGACTTTCAACGTTTAGCAGAAAAGCGGATAGTGGTTGTATATTCAATAGTTTCGATATTTTAACGTCTATTTACACATAGGTAAGTAACATTACAGTACAAAAGCTTCAAGAGAAGAAACCCATCAAAGGCGAACTTTTTAGCCATAAATCTGTACAGAAACGATGGAAAGTGCGGTTTTCCGCGAAACTCTTCCTCTATTGTGCTGACAATGAATTCGGATGAGGCATGCTTCACGCATTCCATCTTCTGTAGCTTTTCTCTTCATGAGAGGTTGTCTTGTGTCTTATGAGATATATGTATGTATCTCTTATTTAGAAGTTTTGTTAGTCTGTCTGCCTTTGAAGGTCTAATTTCATAATAAAGATTTTGACAGTTAAAATGAGTTTATTACTTTGAACTCTACTTACTCGTACTTTCCTTCGGTCACAACACCCCAATGGTTGATATACATAAGTAAACATATTGTTAGAAGTAATATACTAACACACTGGTGCTTTTCTAGAAATACTATAATGTTGTAAATCTCGGTGTTACTTACCATGCTTGTTTTTAGGGCGAAGGTAGAAAATACGAAATTAATAATTTTACTTTATTAGCGCATAAGACTAGGAATTATCTAGTAAGACAATTTCTTGACGTATACAAAGGCCCTTACTAAACTGCTAAATATACACGACAACCAATTTTAAACCTAGCGTCATTAGAGTTAAGAATTACAGCTCGCTAAGCACGGTTAGTACGAGAACCGTGAACCCGGTGACAGCGGCGTAAACCTGGTTATTGTCAGTCGCATGGCTAACTCGTGAAATCGGCTCACAGTGGGGTCCGCCAGAACTGAAGAGACTGCGACATGGTATTAGATTTAAAAAAATATTCTACATGGCATACATAGCATTTTTTTAAGAATATTTTTAAATTTGTGTCCTATTCTTTCTTTTTGGATGTTTGAATGGCTAGTAGTTGATAATTTGACATTAATAGAAATAAAATAATATTAGAAAAATCCTTATTATGTTTGTTGTATATTCAAGTTCGTCAAATTGTTGAAAATATTTATTTAACATTGACATTATGTAGATAAGAACTATTTCCAAAATTTGAAAAAGCTTTGAGTTATAAAATCAATCAATGGAAATGATTGAGAAAATAAATGATGAAAAAAACTCTGATTGAGAGCAAAGGCTTTTTGACCATCTTTGCCATGATCATTAAAATAAATGTTACAAAAGTTAATATCACGAAATATTTTCAGTCGACTCTACGGAAAGTTGTGTTCAAACAGTGTTCTTATTTTAAATCGGCTGGGTTCCACGGAAACTGAAGATTTAACGACGGCTCGTCCGCATTGTCCGCGCACGAAGCATTCGCAGCCAAACGCGATTCACAAAAGCTAATTTGAATATGAAATTCTTTTTTACGACAACTCATCCGTGCAGCCAGTAACATTCAAAATTACTTATCTATGCCCATTTCGAAATCGACAGGTGAATTCGTATAGTGTGTATACGTCTCGAATTTATTTATGATACTATTAGGTACCTAAGTAATATTTCATTGCGATTTCTTCACCAGGCCGTTTCAAAGAGTTTACTAAGAACATTTTCTTCTTGTGCGCTAATATTTTATCGTACATATTCTGGTTTTAAAATTTCTATATATGTAAATAGAGACAGGTGACTTTTATCAAATAAATATAAGACGCAAACGCATCCTGTGCTTTATGGTTTTATAGCTGGGTCTGCACTTTTGTTATGTTAAGTAGTTATCATCCTCTTGTATAGAGCGTTTATCAAGCGTCTAATTTTATAACTTTTTTTTATTGCCACGTGCTAGGAAGACGCATGGACAAGATAGGGGTTGTTTTAACAACTATATTAGTAGTAATAGGGTGGGTTATGATTTATGGAGTGTCTCTTTCAGCCGTATTTGCCTGGGGTGGTATTTTATTGATGACACGCGTGTTACGAATTTGTTTCCTTCGTTAAACATTGTTATGGAAGCATTAGTTCCATAGGTTCCAATTCGATAAATGATTTCTCGTTAGAATAAAAAAAAAGAGAAAATACAACAACAAGTACTCAATTTAATTTAAAATTTTTAGGTTGATACATAAATGAAAAATTTATTTTTAAGCAATTTGTATTCAATAGTACATATTCATATATTCAATTGTATTTAATCTGGCTACTGGCTGTTTGATTCATTTATAATTCAATATCAATAAAAATTAATTAAAAAAATATATTATGAAAAAGTATTATCTCAGTATAAATAAAGCAATATTTATAAAAGGGGTAAAACAGATCTGGACTTGCATTTCATAGGGATGCTCCGAGACACAAGAGACAAGCGGAAACGCTTTGTGCTTAGCGGAAACGACACAAAGAGCGGCTGCACGTTTTAATTTTTAGCGGTTTTTTTATTTATCTTTCGTCTGTCTTAATTTTTTTACCCTGTGATTCAAGCTGCGTGTTGCTATGCATATGTAAAGAGTTCGATGCTCTTTGCAACATTAGGTGGTATTATTTACTTGTCATAAATTATAATATTGGCAGATAGATGTATGAGAGAAATTAGAGCAGTAAAGTCAAAATTTATTACATTTACTTTTTTTTCCTACAAGAATGAGGGTAAGGCTTTGCCCAGGATAACAGAAACCTTAAAGGGGTATTTAACAAAGCATAATATTCAATACATTCTTAGTAAATAGCTCAACATCAGGCTCAAAATGCTTGTGTATATGAAATCATCTTGAGTTTCTTTCGGCATTTCTTCTCAGCAGTGGTCGTTCTGAAATGCTGGTAGTCTATAGCTTGATTGAGATTTAAATCTTTATTAATTGGTGCCTGTGAAGGTCTAATTTCTGAATAAATATTTTGATTTTGTTCCTCCAAAATTATGTAGATATGTATTGTTAATTGTATTTTTTATGTTATGTTACGTCGTAAGACAAGGTGTTAAAAAGACTGACAGTATTCCCTTTTTTCGTATGACCATGTTCAGTGTTCTATGAGACTTTGATAAGGCGTAGGGAAATCTTTGTAAATATTTTTAGTTAAATCTTCATAAGTATGTTAAGACATACTTATCTAAAAACCCGTCAAGTGCGAGTCAGACTCGCGTAAGAAGGGTTTCGTACCATTTTCTAAGAATAACGACAAAAATAAATATTTAAAGTTAAACTATAAGTAACATGAATATTTCAAGCGTCTACTTACTACTGTTATTAATATAGAGCAAAATTAAGCAAAAAAATCACATTTGTTGTATGGGCGAGTCCCTAATTTTTATTTTATTTTAATTAGTTACTTTTAACTCTCTAGCTATCACGGTTTATGAGATAAAACCTGGTGACAGACAAACAGACAGCGGAGCCTTAGTAATAAGGTTCCCGTTTTACCCTTCGGGTACGGAAACCTAAAAATACATATATTTAACAACTTCAGCGCCATGTGTTTATTACCATTATTTAATACACTTTGATTTAATTTGCTATTGTATCTGTAAATTTGAAAGGTAAAGGGTTAAAATTGTATTTTTTCATTTTACAGCAGCAGACAGTCAAGACTCTGGCAGCCCACCGCCTAGCCCCACAGACTCGGCAACTTCGGAATCAGCCCCCACTTTAGTTCATATTAAGCAGGAGAATATGCCGCCTGGAGCCGACCTCAAAGAATACTATGGCTCCCTGGACTTCGGCTTACCAGACCCTTACTTGCCGTCTAACTATTCTGAGTACGGCCCTGGCTTCTTACAAAGACCAATAGATTTACAAAACCAGAGGTATCTTGACCCCGATAAAAGCCCAAAAAATATCAAAGAGCCGCCAGAAGACGACATAAAAGAAATTAATATACCAGGAGAATTAGTATTCAAAAATGGTGGAATATTTGCGAAGTCTAATATTCTGGTCGGAGCTAAGTACGGCCCTTTCGTCGGAAAGTGGGGCACACAACCTTTGGACTCTAAATACGCCTGGGAGGTAAGTTTTTTTAAAGCGATGACAAGACCCTCTTTCTTCCTTGTTAAGCTAAGTTATAACTTTGAATGAACCACTTGTGTGTGTGAAAATTAAGTGTCAGAAACGATCGCTCGTGATAAATTAAGCCGAAATTGAGGAACGTCAAACACGGATGCAATAAAGTGTGGGTTTTATTGAACTCTTTAAGTAGCCGTGTTTTTTTATCTGTCCTTTTTTAAGTAATTTTGTTTACGGGTTACCGTGTCGACATTAGACTTAGAGATTGCTGTAAAGGTCAATTGCTTTTGAGTAAGGATAAATTGTTTGTGTTACATAAATGTACAAGATTTAGTTACGAATTATATGAACTAAGCTCAACTACTACTGGAAGAAATTTGATGCGGTTTTTAAGATTGTATTAGGAAGGTCTAATATTTAAAATGTAAGCGTTGGTTTGGTCTTGTTACTCTGCTTAGAACCCCAAAAATTGACAATAATAGTTACGCGCCCGCGCGAACGACGTCGTGGGCTTAAGCTATTAATTATTAAAATAAGAAATAGACGTTCTGTAATTCGAACTATAAGACGCCCTAAACGATTTTATCGCCAAATATATTCCATTTTGCAAATATGTGGTTGAAAAGAACTGAATAGTGCGAAGGGCCGGGCGAGGCTCGCGGTTATCTTCCAAGGAAGCGGAAATCAATTGTTTGGCTACTGGTTCGATTCCTGGATAACGCAGATTGCAAAAGTATAGAGTTTCTTTTAACGAGAATCATCAAATTTATCTTATCCAAGTACGTTATAATTTCCGAAAGATTGTGTTATACATTTTTTTATATTTATTATTTTATTAGAAAAATTAGATTAATTTCTCCGTAAGTATGTATATTGGTAGACGTATCATTACATCAATTATAATACTGAGTCCTACTTATATCTCTACAAATAATGACAACAGGCATATTGCAACGCAAAGACACCAAAAATAAATCGATATTATCTATCTCTAAAATTCATAATAAACAATGTTTCAAATAATTACATAGTAAAGTAAAAGTATACATCATTCAATTATTTATCAGTGTCCTACAGACAGCGATGTCAACACAACAACGAACCTTTAATAGACCGGAACTATGTGTCCGTTTGTCAACAATGGTGGTTTCTCCGCAACTCGACACCCACGACACTGTACGCAGTGTCTCGTGTGTCTGACATTTGATATGCGTATGCGCATCCCAATTTTGCACGTCCGGTATAATAATGACAATTGCAGATTGACTGAATGAGAACGCCCACGTTTGAAACGCCTTGGGTATTCTGCTATGCAAAGTTATCTCTATGCTTCTTATTGTAAACGTCAATGCATTTTTTGTATTTTAAAGTGGTCATGTCATCTCTCTTCGAAATATCTTAGTTTAAATGTAGTATTGTAAATAATATTCTGTATTATATTATCGTTAAAACCGCATTCAATTTAATTAAAATTATTTGGCATTTGTTTCCTTTTCTTTTTACTCGTAACACTCATAAAAGTTTCATAATGTAAAAAAAATCTTTCCATTAATATGTAAAATATAAAGGTTTCATCATCATTAATTTATAAATAACAATCTATCTAATAGTCAATTTAAAGAAATGTTATTATCAAATAACTCTAAAATTAATTCTTTCTTTAGTTTTCATCAACTGATACAATAATTTTGAATTTAAAACAAAAACATTGGCTTCAAATTGCTGCATCGACACTGCAATAGTGTACGTGACAGTTTGTAAAAGCGCCAATCTCAGCGCGTCATTAGAAGCTGACCACGGCTCACATTCGGAACCAATAGGCGGAAGGTCCTTTGATGGTGCCACACTTGATGTGGTTGCCTTACTCATGACATTCGAAATTGGACGTGTGAGATCAAAACGGCTTTGGTGTGTCTTTGTAGTATATGTTGTCACTGTCTGCTGCATAACTTAATGAGGAAACTTAGTGATATGTTAATATAATTCGATAAAATATTTATATTAGGGTTGATGCAGTTTAAGTTAATGAAATTAATAATTATTGAAATATTTACGTTTGATTCCGTATAATTACTTAATAAGGCTGTTTTTTAATTGTTATTGAAAATATATTCTTAATTTAACAGAAAATAATAATAGCGAATTGATAGGAGAAGCAAGCTACCTTATAATCTACAATAGTGTACCCTCGACCCGTGTATCAAACCGCCACATTAAGTAGGCAATTGAAAAATTTCACATGTCTAAGTAAACTTAAAGGGTTCTATTGTGAATCCGCTATGGTAACATTTATCTAACCACCGTTTCCCAAATGTCGATATCTCAATAAAAATCTTCAAAATATAAGAAAAAAATCGAATCCGGGTAATCAAAGAATTGAATATCCCATGTCAAAGTGCAATGAAAATGTTGCAATTGATCAAACCCTAATTTTGGTTAGGGCGTGACCCCCCGTCAACAGTTTTTTATCCAATTTACACTTTTTTCGTCAAAATAAAAAACGATAACGGTAAAATCGTCAAAGATGTCACTTTAAAATGGTAACTTGATTGGCAAGTTTTTTACAATTTTAAATGTCGCCAAATCTCTTGAAACGCATCTATTTCTTTGTCAGTAAGTTCTTTATTCAATTAAGTTCATCTCTTCGTTGATTTATAAATATTTTCTCACAAAATTTGAAAAGAGACACCTTTTTAAAATCTACTCGTATTCATACTCTTAAGATAAGTATCTTCCCAATAAAAAATATTAAAGTTGTTTGTTAAATATGAACCCCAAACATACCACATGCAAATTATTGTTGACTCAAAGAAATCAATATAAAATTATTTAAAACGATCTGCCAGATGAATTTATAATTAGATAAACTTGTTTTTTACAGACAATCATCTCAAAAACGTCAATCAAATTGTTGATTTGTATTCCGCGGGGTGTAAATGTCAGAATTGATGAGAAATTGGCAAGTAATCGGCGCCGTTAATTATTATTGCAGTAACCAATACCGTTGGTATTAAAAAACTGTATTTTTCCGGTTGTATTTGGTTTGAGAGAGAAGAGAATTGGTCGTGAATAAATTACACGTTTCTGTTGATTTTTCGTTGCGAAGCGTCGGTGCTTGAATAATATGTCAATAGTATATTTTATTTCTGTATGGATAACAATGTACGATGGTTTAAACGGCAATGTATTTGCGCTTCAATATTTTATTTTCATTCGTTTTTGTTAGCGTTAAAAAAATTGTTATCATAAAAAGGTTACATATTTTACGTTGTTTTTAGGAGCAGGGATGTCTTAGTTCAGTAAAAATAATTCATTAAGTAATTTGTTTAGTTAAATAGACTGGATACGACAAAAATGGATTTGATTAGACAAGCAAAGCGAGCTTATATTAACCCAAGGTCAGTCGTACAATTTTGAAGTATATATAACAGAAAATGTGGCATTCCTTTAGGGTTGTGGTTTAACAAAGTTATTTAAATGTAAGTCTAGATGTTTTAAATATCAGTCTTAAAATTATCAGCCTGATTAGTATTATAATCATCTATGAGAGAAAAACAAAATAGCGAGTCCTTATAAAATGACGCTCTATGCTAGTATTGTTCGTAGACTCAAATCCAGACTTTATAAATTAAGCAGTTATTGGTCGCAAAAATTATTAATTATTTCAAAATCCAAAATGCTACTACGAATGATCGATTGGCAGATGCTACACACAGATCCGTCTCAATTAATTGCGAGAATTAAAATTTTAAAAGTATTAATGGTCCGTTGCATTAGTGTCAGAATATCTGTCAAAATATCTGTCATATCGTGACATCCTTTCAGCCACCCCCTTTATAAAGGATTAAGACCCCCATTACATCTTCATTACGGTAGGCGTTGGCGCTATTGTCATATTCGTAATAATAAATATAAAATATTATTATTGTACTCGTTGCTACTGACGGTGTGTTCCCTTTGCCTCCAATGCTGGGTTGAAACATAAAATAATTTAAAGTATAAATTATCTAAACCGGTAGTGGCAGCAAGGTCATATGGTGATGTCATGTTCTTCTCTAATTTAATTTTTTCCGCGTGTTTATAAAAGTTTAGGTGATTTAATGGTAATTTAAATTGACATGGAATCACAAGTAGCTTATTAAAAGGCCTTCTGGCCTGTTTGTTGTGTTTCTGGCATGTCGTAGTGGTATGAGCCTGCTGCATGCTTTTTTACCTTGCAGCATGAATGGGCCGGCTCGTCCGGGACAGCACCACACTTCCTCAGAAGACCGACGCCTGAATGGCGGCTATCCGCCGTCATGCTCCGTCCGGTGAGTGGGAGAGCTGGAGGTCCAACTTCGCGTCCTCCACATTTGGGGAGGGCGGTAGCTTATTAAAAGCCGGCAACGCTTCTGTGACCCCGCGAGTGTTGCAGTTGTCTATAGGCATCGGCGATCACTTAACATCACGTGACCCACCTGCTCGTTTGCCTCCCTCTGACATAAAAGAAAATACATTTAAATACAGGAATATATAATACAATTAATAGTATAATATCGTGGTAAGACAAGGGATTCTTCTTATCGGTGATGGACTAGCAGCAACCTGTGACTATCCATTATTAATAAGCTAAGTATCATACAGGCATTCTCACAAGTCTTGGCTTTGCTTACCTACCCTGTTAGAGAGAGACGTGATACTATTTCTGGATGTGTCAATTGATTTTCAATGCTATTTATTGACATCTCAACAAACAGTCAATACGTATTTATTAATTAACTGTGGTTAAAATATAGTGACCATCGTTATTTCAAAAGAAAAAAAAGTAGCAAAGGGAATGTAATTGAACCTAAACCTCTATTCGATTCATGATCTCGAATTGAAAGCAGATGGATGACAATTCCAGATATCGATTCTCAATTTATTCGAATATCAGTGTAATCGAAAAATATTAATGTATCTCTTATTTATCTTTGATATCATAATAATAATTCTTCTATGTTCTATGTTTAAGTGTCGTCTATAATATAATTATTATTGCATTATAAATAGCTTCCTAGGAGATTTTTCTAATAGGCGATGGGTTAGTAACCTTACAAATAATATGCAAATCTCCTTTCCAGAAAATAAACCCAAGATTCATCCAAGCGTGGCCTTCTAGTTTTACATCTTTTGACTCTGTCTACCCCGTAAGGAATAAAGTGATAATATATATAACTGTATCTGTTGTACCTGTTAATAGTATTTTATTAGTCACTCCTTATCTATTATAGAATTAGATCTTAAAATTCGTTGTTTAGAAATATAACAAATTGTGAATAAATTAACAAAGTAAGTTTTTTAAAAATGTAGAATCCATTGTACAATATTGTCCATATATTTTTCTAGTTTATATGTTGATAGTATTTAAGTATTTTATATAAGACTAATAGTATATGAATAATACACGCGTTCCTAAAACATTAACAAAAAATCTATTTTATTTTTTAACTAATTTTAATGAATGTATTTCATTTTAAATTCTATTTTGCTGGAAACAGTTGAATGTGTGATTAATAACATTTTTATATTCCGCATAGCAAAAAAAGAACTTTGACGTCGACCCTAATTAATCAAGATTAGTCTCCGTAAATTAATTCATAATCATCAAATAACATGTTTATTTCATCGACACCATCACGCCTTAACCCAGCATATTCCTCACGGGTCTCCCCGACCCAAGGAGCATCAAAACATATCTGTTATTATTATACAGATATCAGCTAATCTCGGCTTCAATGGGCTAATCCGGGCGCGATAGGAATTTATCTTACACCGGCGTGTCATTGTCACCCTGTACCGCGGTCGATTTCGGAAGCATATTGGGGTGTTTTTTATCTGTATTACTGTTTTAGAGTTGGTAAAATAACAATAATGTAGCTGGAAATGGTGATATTTCTGTTGAAAGTATAGCCAAAGGGATGAGGTTAAAGGTATATTCTATATCTTTACAATATAAAAGTTTCTGAATCTCAGATAGGTGCGGAGAACTTTTTTTATAAGTCTGAGCAAGCGAATAGGCATGCGATACACCTACCCTGATACGATAGGGATATCTGTTTAGCTAACATATACACAAACACGCGAGTTGTAACTGCATTTTTTCTCGCGCTCTCGCTCGCCTTGCTTTGTAAAAACATAGAAATGGCAAAGCTCCTAATAAGTTGATTTTATATGAGATTGTGGTATTTTCTCGGACGCATAGACCCATTCATACTACTAGCAAAATAAATTAAATCTGCAACAAAAAGTGAAAAATAAATTCAAAGTATTTAAGGGTTTTCACCCAACTTTTGTCAACAAAGGGAAATAAAATTTTTGCTACCTTTTTAAATCAACCGAGCTTTCTTCACGTGCAAAATGTTTCGAGGCACGTCCCAAAAACATAACTACAGCAATTTCTCATTGCAAAGTTCGCTCACGAATCGTCCTGCGGCTTCTTATTTGCGCTAATAATTTTTCCCAGAGAAATTCGCAAAAACATTGCGGTACACTCCGGAGCAATATTTCATGTGTGCTGGTCAGAACAATAATAGCTTGTGGAGTCGAAGCCACGGCACGTTCGCGCCACAATGTTACACCCCCAATTTAAAGTGGTCTTCCAAACTCTTCTAGTGGGTATCAGAAGTGAGATCGCGGGAGATCTTTCTTCATTGGTCAGTTTGCATGCCAGTGATGTAGACAAAATATGGAATACGCAGAAAGCAATGCGATATTGGCTGGTTATTGGGTTAGGTTCGTTGTTTATAGAAGCAGGCAGAGGCGGTGTTGATGCGTTGATGCCAACTCGGCTCGCTGCCGTACGTGAATGCTATTTACGGATTCGCACCTCAATATATGATTGAGGTAGAGCTAATTTTATGTCCCTACAAGAAACAGTAAAAAATAAATAAATTAAATGAATAAATTTTACTATCACGTATTTGTTGTCGTAAAACAGCTACTTATATATAAAAAAGAACTTCCCAATGCACCACATCGGGGCTAGTGTCAGCGTACAGTTTCGTGTCAGATGCCCATGTCAATTGAAAGGTACTTGAATTCCTATTTAATCTGGACTAATGTGAAGAACAACTAATTAAAAGTAGAACGCATGTTTGAAGATTTTTAAATGCCTTTTTATTAACTTAGAAAAGAAGTACTTAATCAAAGTTAAACAACAGAAATCGAATTAACACTTACCCAATTTTTCACACCAAACGAGCTTTTAATTGCTAACTGTTCCACATTCGAAACGTAAAAACGGCAACAAAATAGCCGGATAATTCCGGATCCCAGCAATTGTCACCGTGACGAAGCCGTGTCTTTGTCGGCGGAGGGTTTTTTTCGTGTAATCTTCGGCTTAATCTGTTTTAACGCGTACAGATGTGTTGCTATATCTGATAGTTCGGTTCCCAAAGGATAGATGTGAATTTAGTTTCGTATGTCAGTGATGATATGACTATTATTACCTGTGCAGGTTTTTTTGTTTATTCATGAGTTAACGTGTCATTAATAGATTTGTCAAATACATAAATTAAAAATGCGGTGTTTTAAAAGATGGCCCATATTTTTGTAAATGTTTTATCTAATTAGAGTAATTAGTTTAAAAATATATCTATGTATGTTCTTTACAATCGATATTATTTGTTTTCAAACAAAATACATTAAAAATACAAGGCCTTGGGTCAGTTCTTGTTTTAAGAACTCAACGTAACTAATGATATGGATAAAATAACAAATTCAATGCTGAGTGAAGACCAGTTTAGTACTTTATTTGGTTGATTAATATTTTGTATGTATTATTTTAAGAAAAACAAACGATTATTCATTAAATTTCTATAAAAATAAGATAAATAATAATAGACTGATATGACTTGAGAAAAAAATATATTATAAAAATCTTAAGAGCCCTTATGTATTATTTAATAAATAAAATACCAGAAGCCTCTACTATGACTGAGCTTCTACCCCTGGTACGTCTAATAAATGGTCTAATATAACCATCAGTCGTTTGTATCGGTGTTGATATAACAAAACATGAGTCCACAATTGGGAGCGGCAATTGTTCCCCGATCACTGCACAATTGCAAGGGCTTTTGTGTTCAACAGGGAGCGATGCTTCATCAATACACTATCGTATTCACAACACCCACTATCCTTATAATGCTACTATAACGAATAAAAGAACTCTTATGATTTATATTGTACAGTTTAAAATTGAATGTTTCCATAATTAAAACTGCAAATGTAAGATGGTTTTAACAACTTTTTTGCGCAATGATAGCATTTCGTGGATATTTGGTCGTGTCAGGAATTAGGTTTTGTCTCCAATTTAATGGTCGGAACGTGACCGGAGAAGGAGTTGGTAATTTCTTCGTAATTTGTTCGGGATACTGTGACAATGCCGTCGGCTGCAGATCCGCAGGTTATTTATGAGGGCGTGTGACACTAAGGATATGCGAATGCGTTTATTATTTCAAATCCGTGACTAATTGTCCAGCTGAAAGAAAACGGTTCGGCATAAAGGCTTTGCTCAATATTGATGATTGTGGACTTTTTTTGCAAAATTACTCTAGATAGGTACCGTTGTATTTACCAGAAATACCACCCAGTTTTTCTTCTATAAATTGAAGTGTTAATAAGTATTAAAAAATGGCTTATCTAGAATTAATTTAGAATTATGTATACTCTAAAATTAATAGTTTCTGAAGTATTAAATAATTATTTTATTATTGTGTAATAATACTCGAAAGTAAGTACAAACATATTACGATGCGAATCATGAGTATAGATACAGTATCCTTATGGCGTAGACAGAGTCAAAAGTCACGTGGCTACGGTCAACTGAATGATGGACTTAATGATGGCACGGAGATTCAGATACATAGTGGCAAGTTGCTAGCCCATCGCCTACGAAAATACTCCCAGTTGTCACGCTTTAATAGACCTTTGCAATCTACGGACGAAGAAAAGCTGTTAACATTTTCTTTTGCTCCGAAATTAACACAAAAATGTATTAATAAATATCCATATTACTAAAATACTATTTTCCTTATTCGCAGTTGGAAGTTGTTCGGACATATCGCGAATCTAATCGTTAACAAGACAAAAGAATGGCTTACAAAAAACAGTAAATAAAAGTGTGGTCGGCTTTCCTCAACGGAAACCATGCTTTCCCCGTCCGATAAAAAGGACAGGAGAGGAAATGTATTTGAAATGTGATCAAGATGCGAAAAAACCAAAGAAAGGGTGTTGTCGCCATTTTTAGGGTTCCGTACTCAAAGGGTAATAAGGTCCCCCTATTACTGATGACCTATTATTCCGATGTCCGTCAGTTTATCTGCCTGTCTGTTAATTTGTCAGCAGGCTGTATCTCATGAACCGTGAGACAGTTCAATTTTTACATCGATTACTATTGTCACTTAGAAACAAATACTAAAAACAAAATAGAGTAAATAATTAAGGGGGTTTCCATACAACAAATGATACTTTTTTTTTTATGTCAGAGGTAGTCAAACGAGCAGGCGGGTCACGAGATGTTATGTGAACACCGCCGCCCATAGACAAGTGCAACACCCGCGGGATTACAGAAGCGTTGCCGGCCTGAAAAAAACCAGGAGAATTTGGGCCTCCGACTCTCCCGCTCACCGGACGGAGCATGACGGCTGATAACCGCCATTCAGGCGTTGGTCTTTTGTAGGAGTGTGGTACTTCCCCGGACGAGCCGGCCCATTCGTGCTTGTAGTGGTATGGAGCCAGCTACAGGCTTCTTTTTAGCCTGTAGCTGGCTCCATACCACTACAAGTAGTGGCACCATACCACTACAAGTAGTGGCACCATACCACTACTAGTAGTGGCTTCATACCACTACAAACATTTTGCAGTTTTTCATAAATAATCTAATGGCACCCTTTGTGCGCGAATCCGACTCGCACTTGTGTGGTTATTTCCAAGACACGGAAAATTTTCTGTCAGGAAGTATTTCGTTAAGCCATTTGTTAGTGTAATTAGATGGGGTTGTAAGGAATCCTGTTTTGTGTGTCATTAATCATGTTTAAATGTGATGTGGCGGCTGTAATTGTCTTTAAATATGTGTTTGTTTAGGCCAAATTATGGTTTAAATGACTGATATGTAGGGACCATGACAATCACATTTAATAAAATATTTCATAGTAATATTTAAATATTCATATTTATTAAAAAATCAGTAAAATAAAGCAGAGTTTCTAATCTATTAAAATAATACTTAGTTTTTATTTGATAATGAATTTGAATGGTGTAAGAGAAATTAAATTAACATATATTTTACTTTTTATCGAAAATAAATTATCTATGAGACAAGTTAAAGGGTATTCATACTCATTTATTACTATATTTTCCTGATTGGGGTGGAATAAAGCCAAATCCTGTCTTAGCGAAATTCTACGTCTTAAAATGCAAATTTAAGACCCCTTACTTGTAAGTAGTTCATGAGATTTCATGATTAGTCTTGATGACCTTCATGGCCTAATGGTTAACGAACCTGTCCGCTACGTCCACTCCCAGGTTCGATCCCCGGTCAGGTCATGATGGAAAATAATTATTTCTGATTGGCCTGGAACTTGGGTTTTATCTATAGGTATTTGTTATAAAATTATAGTACCTGTAGTTTAATTAGTACCCCATAACACAAGGCTAGAACTTACTTTGAGGCTAAATCAATTTGTGTGACATACATATATACCTATATTTATTAATGATTCAGTCAGTAAATGAACTTTCACTTTTATTTATAAAGATTTACAGTTAAACTACAGTAAGGACTTTAAAAAGAGAGCACATAAAACCAAAATTATAAAAACTGCATTTTCACCGTTGGTATATAAGTAGATCTCACGTTTTGCACTCGACAAGGAGATCGCAATTTCCCGCCACTCGGAAAAGCTACAAATGTGCGCGGCTCGTTCGCGTCAGAAAATTAAATTTCATAAATTTTAGTGATGTGTTTGCGACTCGCTCGTGTTACCTGCCATGAACAGTCGAGGTTTTGGATTATGTTCGTAAATGTAGATCATCTTTAAAATTAGTTTTTCGAAATTGCTTGTTTTTAAACGTAATTTCACCATCATAGCACTTTTAAGCATATGTAGAATACTTATTGCTTGAAAAACATTATCAGTTATTTTTCTTTAAACAATAACTGTACTTACACCCTGAGTTTTGTGGTACGTAGTTTGTGTTAGTAACGATATTATTGAAATTATATTTCTTTTTATGTAAGAGAGAAAAAATTATATTTCTTATTATGTTTAAAAAGCCATCCCCGAATGAGGAGGGCGGCAATATGCAAAATTGCAGGCTTCTAGGTTCAGTAGTTTGCCGTTGAACTAGTTTTATCTAAATAATGTTTATCAAATCGTTTAGTCCACAAAAATTATAAACACTACTTTAAATGTCATCGATGAATGCAAATTTTTCATCGACTATATCCCATCTCTATCTCAGAAAAGCTCCGTTAGCGGTGATCACGCGTCGTTGCTCGCATCACACGACTCGTTTCACAAGATAACAATTTGTGTGCGCGCTTATTTACCACGCCTGCGCCAAATTGGATCCTCTATGTAGTACATATACTTTATGTATTTCTAGATTTAGCTCGTTGGTTCTAAGTTCAAAATTTAAAATGGAACTGCTTGATGCTGTAGAGATATGCCTTAGTACACAGATAACTTATACTTGTAAAAAGAGCAGCTTTTTAGGGGCTTACTATTTTTTCTTTCTTAATTATAATAAGTAGTTTTATGTTAAATTTAGTATAAGTTTGCATAACAGTAATAGTGATGCATTACGAATCTACACTTTAATAAATATATAGGGACAAATTGAACAGGTTAAGTTAGCCCCAAAGTAAGTTCGAGACTCGTATTATGGGATATTTACTCAACGATACTTTTTTTAAATAACAAATACATATATATAACATAGATTACCATCCAAAACATAAGCCAGAAACATTCAGAAAAATATTATTTTTCAAAATGAATCGAACCTGGAACCTTCTGGGTACCTAGTGTAAAAGCTTGTTAACCGTTTCTTGTTAAAATAAGAGCAACGCAAGTTTATATTTAAGTAATTCTCAAGACACGCTGTCTACGTTGTGTCTAGGGCGTGACATCATCTTAGATGACTACTTATCCTTGAACTTGAACTACTTATTGAGAGACGACTTGAAAACGAATAACTGTAAATATTGTAAACTCAGAAACGTGACTATAAGTATGATGTCAGTATGTAAAAAATTGTTGGTTGTAGATCTGAACTAAAATTATGATATTTTCAATATATTTCAGAATGGGTACATTTTCATATCATTTGATTTAATATGGCGTCTCATTAAAATATATTAATTAGTTTTTGAGTGATCGTAAAGAATTTTTGACGGTCAAGTTGTAAACTATTTGGCACAGAAAGATATTTAACAATTTTTCTTTCACGCCATTCAAATTTATCCCGTAGACACCCCAAACTAAACAAGCAAACAAACACTTAATATTCAAACAGAAAAAAACATAGGGCAGTGAGGATGCATCACTTATCGGGGGTCGCAACCGGCAATTTTCGGTAGACACTCAATTCCGACGGCGTACATCGATTGAGCCGTAACACCGTAATTGGCCGGGTTAAACGAAGATGTGTGCTTGCTTGATAGAGGGTTTGGAGTTTACTTAAGTGGAAATTAGGGCTTTTTAACTTGATCTATTGCTTGGTAAACTATGGGTGGTATTGATCCATGTTTTGATACTTGATGGGCCTATTACCTCTTCACGATGGTACGCGTGGTTGGAATATTATGTCTAACTATTTAAAAGTACGTCTAATAATACTAAAAATAAGAAAGTATTCAGTAATATTTTTTATAACATATTTGCTCGTAAAGTGGCTGTAATTACACCAATTTCAATATCGTAATGTATTTCATTACGCACTTGTGCGTTTTACATTACAATAGTAATGTAAAACGCACGAGTGCGGTAATGTAATGTAAACCGC
>JADGIL010004610.1:0-22969 GCA_020352625.1 Cactoblastis cactorum | reverse complement strand
CCTCCCCATTTGGGGAGGTTTGTTACAGGCCGGCAACGCTTCTGTAACCCCGCGGGTGTTGCAGTTGTCTATGGGCGGCGGTGATCACTTAACATCTCGTGACCCGCCTGCTCGTTTGTCTCCCTCTGACATAAAAAAAAATCAAATTACTAACAAGCGTTATTTAGTATTGTTGATAAATCGGGTTCAAAACAGCATATCAAGATGAAATCTATGCAAGATTTTTAGTAAGACTATAATACGATTTTTAAAACCGCATCATATTCTATATAGCGCGGTATGCGTATAAATATACAGACAGACATAGTATGTTCTAAAAATAATTTCATTTCATTTTTCTTATTACTTTCTAACATAATAAGTCTGCCAATGCTTTTTGAGGCGTCCGAAGAAATAATTAATAAAAAAATAATCTTTAAACGTATTTTTTATTGTAAGAGCCCATTAGCTAATGTTGCGTTTTGTTAAATAAGTAACAGACATATTTTCAAAGGATTTCATTATTGTTCTTGTAAATTAAAAGTTTCGTTTTTGAATTCATAAACCCGGGCCGTTTGCGACTCTACATTGGTCAAAGGTTATAATTAAGTTTCAGAAGAAATAACATAATTATAAAATAAAGTAGAATGTTTAATTAGTTGATTAAAATATAGCATCGTTGAGTTAGTATCCCATAATACAAGTCTCGAACTTAGTCTGGGGCTAACACAATTTTTGTGATTTGTAATTTAAAAAAAAAGTAAACTAAGCGATTTTTTTATAGAAACTAGCGACTCGCCCCGGCTTTGCACGGGTTTAAAAACCTTTCTTGTGAATAGATAGAGTTTAACTATAAAAACCGCATAAAAATCCGTTGCGTAGGTTTAAACAGACAGGGACACACAGTGGAGGGATTTTATACTATGTAGTGATATTACTTAACTACTATCTATCTAACTATCCGTGGCGTAACGGTTAACGTACTTGACCGATACTCAGGAGGTCCCGGGTTCGATCCTCGGTCAGACCTGGTGGAACTTTAGTGGTGGACCTTTTTCAGATTGGTCTGGGTCTTGGATGTATATCTACTTAGGTATATATGTATTTATTATAAAATATAGTATCGTTGAGTTAGTATCCCATAATACAAGTCTCGAAAGTTAAAAGTTACACAGTCATGATAAATGTAGACTGAGATTTATTAATTAAGTCAAAAAAGAGTAAATGCAGCTACTAGATCATACCTGATACACTTAATGGTTCCCTACCCAAATGATACACAAGAATCCAATGTACAAATATGTCCATATTATTGTAATGTACAATATTAAGTCATATTTTTTTTATATCAGAGGGAGGCAAAGGCAAGCAGGCGGGTCACGCGATATTAAGTGATCACCGTCGCCCATTGACATCTGCAACACCGGGGTACAGAAGCGTTGCCGGCCTTTAAAACCTTTACTTATAAGAAAATACTAAATACCACAAACATTTATATGTATAATGTACAGAAATCTTTTTTTCAAGTTACTGTTCTTTCCTCAACAAACATAGTGACCATTTTGAGTACGGATCTCTTGAAGCTTAAGCACGAATAACACATAAATATTTTTAACGTAATAAGATAATTAACAAACGATGCTAATGTTTTGTAGTCCGGAGTAAGTGTAACATGACTGGGGAATTCCGTATGTTAGGATGGCGATGTGCAATCTGTAACAATCTAATGCCAGATCTCACAGTGTACCAGTAATGTACAGTCAATCAAATCATCCTAACTAGAAAGTACAATATTTGAAAATGGTATGTTAAAATTATATAGCCTCGAAATAGGATTCCACTATGTTTAAATTCGTTGGTTGTTTATTTTTAAGAATAAAAATATAACTATTATTTTTTCTCCTAAATCTATCATATAAAAGTCGGTTTAGTGCGAGTCGAACTCGCGCATGAAGGGTTCCGTACCATTATCTATACCAAAACAGCAAATATTCTGTGAATATTTCAAGCATCTATTTGTTTCGTTATCAATATCGAGCAAAAACAACCATAAAAATCACGTTTGTTGTATGGGAGCCCCCTTTAATATTTATTTTATTTTAGTATTTGTTGTTATAGCGGCAACAGAAATACATCATCTGTGAAAATTTCAACTGTGTAGGTATCACGGTTCATGAGATACAGCCTGGTGACAGACAGACAGATAGCGAAGCCTTAGTAATAGGGTTCCCGTTTTACCCGTCTTCTTACCCGTTTTCTTAATTTTATGATTCTGTTTTGTAGAAGTTATTAAAAATACAGCTTAACACACAATTAAATTATACTTTTTAAATCCCCAAACTCTAAGATGTCATGTCATGACATTACAATATTAAGTTATACAAATACTACTTTCAAAAAATAATATTTAATAAATAATTTTACATAAAAATAACAATAAATCATGAACTACAGACTGTTTCAATTATTGTTTACCTTGAAAACGTACATTTACTTGTATACTCTTGTAACAACTCAATATTGTAATTATAAAATCTCGGTATCTATATTCCGTCAGCACTAAACTCAAGTGAAGCTAGTTATAGTTAAAGAATAAGATTTGGCAATTTTTTGCTAGCTGTGGTATAATGATCTGATCTCTGAATCTGCTTGAATAAAGCTTTGTTTGAAAAACTCCTGAAGTAGGAATTGTGACTTGTGAGTCTCTCGTCATCATATATTTTTGAAAAAATACATTCATCTAAACTTTCGTATTTACAAGTAGACTTAGTATAATTTGAAATTATATTGTGCGGTATCTATGTTAGTTCCTGCATAAAGCCGTCCTTTCACTATGTCACTATGGCAGACGTACTAGAAATCCGAAACTGGTTCTTTTTGCGCTATTTTTTTCTTTTTGCTACACATTTATAATTTGAGGGCAATAGCTCGTCTCTGTGTCTGTGCGTCAAGGTTGTACGCGTGAAGTAATCGTATGTTTATTGTATTAACAGAAAAGTTTCTTTATATCAAAATTGTTAGTAACTATTTTCTATTTTATCAATATAAACATAAAACTCATTGGTGTAAAGAAAAATAATGTATGACAACTGTCACTTTTTTAGTTTGTATCTTGGAACCCGTAGTATAAAATATATCTTGTGCATCTTTTCTTTATCTATGCTATATGACGTTGCTTCGTACAAAATTTCAGGTTAGGATATAATAGGTTTTGATTCCCTTGCGAGCTTCGAAAATTTGCAGCATAAACGGCCGTATCTTTTGACTGCGTTGACTTAGAAGTTTGATTTTTTCACAGCTCGAAGGGACCGTAGATAGCAACTAATCAGTTGCTATAAATTTCAGCTTGATTCCTCCACGCGTTCTTGAGAAAAGGGATCTTGGAAGACGGAAGGACGGTCAACAAAGTGATTCTATAAGGGTTCCGTTTTTACTTTTTCAAGTACGGAACCATAAAACACAATTGTATTCGCATTACATAGGTAAGGCAAACCATATTTTTTATTACATTTCATAATAGATAAACGAGCTTTCTGATGGTAAGCAAGCACTATAATGCNNCTTTGCATAAAATTTATTTATATTTAATTTCAATGTTCAAGAGTCGGGAAGCAAACCGGGGCCTTCCGAGTTGGCAGCCGGCGCGACGTCCGTGCCAAGACCGGCGGCCAACACACGATTTATGATGATGTCCCGACTCCACGCCTTGAATGCGTTTTTATTTATTGCCTTTTCCAATACGAATTAATTTCAATGTGAAATTTAAATCACGTTACAGGATTAATTAGCTTACTATACGTCCATACACATAATCTCGCCTTTTTCCCATAGGTGTAGGCGTACTACGGTTCTGACATACTTCCTTCGTTTCTTCCACATTCATCAATCTTTTCATACTCTAGTAGATTAAGGGTAAATAAATTAATATACAGGGGCAAACCATTCAGACTGAGTTAACCCCAAACTAAGCGCTTACTAAGAGGATCTTTCAATATCTTTACTACCACTGACCCACCGAAAGAGGAGTGGTCACCATAACCTATGGTAGCCTGCAACATCGAGGAGGTTTTTGGAGGTTTTCCAAATAGTATAATAGAGGGGAATATAGTATAAAATATATAGAAATTAAATCTATGCCAATTAACAGCAATAATATTTATTTAAGCACATTATTATTTGAAACCCGTCGCTTATATTCTGTCGGTTGATCAACTGATGTCTATTTACAATAAGTTGTATACCTATATGTAAACTATGTATTAAACTAGAATTCACAATACTGGAAAAAAATGTTATATTTTTTTTGTATGTATATAGATTGTAGATGCTCCGTTAATGTCAAAAGAATTAAGTTGGTGTTACAAATAAAAGCCTAAATAATTTCATGTAAGGTTCATTTTATATAAAAAAATATATGTATAATCAATTGTAAAGTATAACAAAAAAAAAAACTTTCTGCGGCTCCAGAAAGTTGCCGGTATGTTTTAGCCTGCAATTACGTAACATATGAATATTCATTCTAACTAAATTACCTCTAACTTATGTATCTACGGGCGAAACAGTAGGCCACTACGAAAAAAACCTTTCTTCAATGTTTTTTATATAAAATAATTGACTTCCGATCTACGATCGCGTGGAAAGCGAGCGCCTGTCCATCTCAAGATTTTCATAACCAATTCTTTCACAGACCAAATTCAACCGAAAATTTGTGAATTTAAAGTACATTATTCATTGTAGCCTGAGACGAGCTCCAACTAACCTGAAAACTGCTGGTATTTATCAGTTTTTCGAAAAGCAATCGTATATGCGTTATGTTAGAGTAAGATTTTGATCATCGGATGGTACCGTAAGTACTTTTAGTTTTTTAAATGGAGAATGCTTCCGTTAATAGAATTTTAATGAAGTAATGTCAGAGAGAGGTTGTGCATGTCATGCCCATCTCGCGAGCAACGCGCATGCTTCTATTGGTCGGTCGGTACGGTTAGCAGAATAAATAGAGCAATTAGATAATAATTAATATATTGATGAAGTTTAAGTTTCAAATTTAATTTCAAAAGAATTACAGATTAGATTTTTTTTAAATTTGTTGATTGTGATTTTTGTGATTGAATGTTGATAGATTGTCAATAAATAAAAAAAAATACCATAAGCTCTATATTAATCATATATTTTTTGCGCGGGAGCATGTAAACTGCTTTTCAGTAAGGAGTATGAAAGTGCTTAAAAAAATAAAAACTATGGACTATGCTCGATCGATTGGAAGTTAATTTTAGTTTTCTGTTTTTATTTATTTCTTTGCCAACGCTACTTTGATGTAAGTGGGCATCTATATTTGCCGAATGTATTCCATCTTCCATCAGAGTGAAGATAATTACCCAGTACAGTTAGAGGCGATAGGATCGGATGTTTAACAACTCTATTATAGAGCCTTTGTGATAACGAATTGATTGAATTTGTTCGGGAAATTGGAGACCGCCATCTTGGACAATGGGACATGGAAATTGTTATGATGTTGTGAAACTAATAAGATGTTTTGATAATACAAACGTTTTTGATAGTAAACAGTCCAGATATATATAAATAAATATTAAAGATTAAAGAAAATCGGGTAAAATTATAACTTTACATTTTGTTAAATAATTTTAAATATACAGTATATTTCCGGAAAATATTTAATAAGTATTCCAAGATGCATAGTATAACGTCTTTTTCACTTTTGGAGCAGATAAGGCCAACGATAGCGATAGATAATGTCTAGTAGAACCGTGAAATTATTGGTAAAGAAATGTAAAGAATGATAAAAAAAACGGGATAATTTATATTTAAAAAACCGGCCAAATGGGTGTCGGATTGGTGTACGAAGGGTTCCATACTACTATCTTTAAAACATGTAACAAAACACATTATTTATTTGATTTTTATTATTTGTTTTTATAACGACAATATAAAACCATCTTCTTTGAAAATGTTTACTGTTTTGTTAAGACGGTTCATGAGCTACAACCTGGTTCAATATGGAGGTTTGGTTACAAAAAAGTTCCCTTTGGAATGCTACAAACAAAAGAACAGCATGACACTAATAATTTTTAAAAAAGTGGTATCAACTATTTATTTTCTTAAAATATTGCGTTTGTAGTTTCATTTGTTTGGTATTTAACAAGTAATTGGAGCTGCATCTGCTAACAGCGAAATCGCGGTTACAATCAAATGGTCCAAATAATGTGTATTTGTGTAATGTCTGTCTCACCACAGACGGTCGGGCTATTGACATTGCTTTGGTTGGGGCTTCATCAAGCGAACGGTGTCGCGGTTACACGCCCAAACGGTCCTAAATTATCTTTTGATATTTTTGTATACCCATGGTCAATTTTGGAGACACTCGAGAAATAATCAAACTGTGTAGAAATTAAAAATTAAACTGAAAAAGTTATTTAAACTCACAATTTACATTCTCAGAAAAGGGCAGATAACATGCATGAAAGAATAGATGAGAGAGAAAATATAAGAACCATAATAAAATACGTGAAAAGATAATCTACCAAGCCCTGTGGAAAAAAGTCGTGTTCATATGTATGTAAAAATATTTATATTACATCTGAAATACAGGATGTAATATCCCAGCTCAAGTACCATATTTTTTATATTACCAACTTTTAATATTAATTTTTAATGTGAATCTTATTATTGAAATAAAGAATTTATAAATTTATTTATTTTACAGGTAGTTTTTAAATTATCTTATGTTGGGGATAAGACCCATAAAGTTTCAATTGAAGAAAGAGATATATTCCAACATGTAAAATTGCACAAGCATCAGATTCAAGTTGCTTACTGATTTACTGTTTTTAGATAACTCAGACTGTCTTACAGAATAAGGGATATCAGTCTAGCTATTTGGGATTTGAACTTGCGTTACTCATATGCTGAAATTTAAAAATAAGTGGTAGCATTTGTCTACACAAGTTTTTTTTAAAATCTAGTCACGAGGGAGGAGACAAGGGTGGTGTCCCCATCCGACGCTCGGTTGCTACAGGTGGTGCTTGACCTTAATTACCTATCCCGAGACACGGCTTCTAAATTGATGGAGGAGAATCTTCAAACTTAATAATGGGTTAGGAAAATCTTGGCTCTTTCAATTTGCATATATATGTATAAAGTACATAACTTGCTGTTGCAGGCGGGTCACGTGATGCTAGTTATCACCGCCGTCCATAGACACCTGCAACACCCGGGAGGTCACAGAAGTTATCAATTTTATCTGTGGAAACCTATTAATGGCTTCCTGTTTTATATTTAAACCTTACTATTCTGTAAACAAAAGCTGTTGGTTTTCCTAGAAACTAAATAAACATTTCTAGTTGGTTCTGTCAAATTGATACCATACCATTGCATCTTACAGACAACTCAATCGCTGCCTCTAGCAATATAAACCTGCCTTTGTCTCTGTCATAATTAGACAGTGGAAAACAAATGACAAATCAGCTACCTAGATATGTGCAAATTTAATGCATTTTTGCAGAATAAACAGATTTTCGTACAAAATAATTTTTATGTCTTCACACTCAGACTTATGACAATGATTTATGATATAAAGATATCATATAAAATACACAATAACACGTACATGTACCCGACTTTCGCTAAAAACTGTATCGCTCGCATCTGCATCCGTTGTCTGATTTATCATTTCCCTCTCAAACGCCGCAAATCCTGATCTCTGATTGGCCAGCTGTTCTTATTCCTGTCTTTGATTGGTCGAAAATGACGGCGCCTGCGTGCACGGAACCACAGATTAAACAAGTTTGCGAGAGTTAAGAATATAGTCGAGATTTCCCTTAAAAATATACGAAAACTGGCTACTAATTTAACCTGCACAGCTTACGTACCGACAATTAAGCAAAAAAGTCGTAGTTTGCAGTGCCCTCCACGTTAACTCTAACTGTTTTAAAAAAGTTATACTTTATTTTCATCAGCTAGCATTATTTTATTTTGTCTTCATTAAATACTACAAAATGAAGCCAACCGATAGACGCGTTAATTTTTACGTTACTATTTATGTTATTTACGCAATTATGAAATATTTTGTTAACGATATGATATCCATTAAATTCTCAGCTCCTCACAGCTTCGACGGCTAAATTAATTTCACTATTATGCACAGATTACACAGCAGGCGTAGTATTTATGATACTTATCTAATTATGGGCTTTTATACAACTCCGCAAACATAGTCCACGGTTATTTACGGCGGGTTGAACAAACTGCTTGGTAGCTTCGGGCATAATGATTTACATCGTGTCTTTAGATTGTAAAAAGTATAATAAATTATCTTACCTCTAGACAAAAAAAATAACACAAATATTGTAAGGGATAAAAGGTTTCTACAACGAATATCTATAATCTTGTTATACATGAGTCGATCCCTAAATACACTTAATTTAAGGCATGCACGACCGGTTGTATCAAAATATAGGTAATTTGATTTAATTTAGTAAAATAATCATAATATCGTCTGATGACATTTAGCGGCGACCTCATGACAGCGTTATGTTTTGGTTGGAGGTAAGTCACCTTCAAGGAAAGATAAATACTGGCTAAAAATATACATATATGAAGTGATAGGTAAAAAAATAATAATATCTGGTTTTATCATAATTAGTAGCATTATTTCTTTGGCAAGTTTTCGCCAATTTTCTAAGTCTTACAGCCAGTAGTAGTTAGGTTAGGTTATTATGAGGTTAAGTGAGTTCTAGATTTAGATGTGCATAGCTGGGAGATTGTCCCACTAAAAGATAGGCTAATTTTTCATTCAGCCGGTTATATCAGATTAACATTTATATATGTACGTATTTCTTAGTATATTTAATGGAACGTACACAGTGCAATAAGTCAATAAAGTTAGGAAGTCTTAATAGCTGATGATCAACAAAGCGAGTATGTACTTATATGTTACTAAGCAAGTTAAGTTTTACTAAACCTGCAGTTGACTGTACCCTACCATCGTCTTAACGAGGGCGCCACCGTGCCGATATCAGACCTTTCTATATTTCAATTGTTATATTTTTTAACTTTCAACTTGATGAGAGGAGGAAAACATATTGTGCTCTCATTTTTTTGGCTGTCGGCACTAAAATACCCACTGACATTTCATCTCAAGTTAATTCAATTCAATAAAATTCTACCTAAAAACAACGTCTAGGATTATTCAATTGCTAAAAATACAAGCCAATTTACTTTAAAATCTACATTAAAGGCAATTTTTAAAAATATGTACAATTGTACATGTTTCCCGAGCTAACGATGTTACATCTACACTCATGTAGAGTTAATAATATGTTATAATAAATACATAATTATTGTTATGCTGAGTCAGATTAAAGAATCTTATGTATCTAACTATATAATCCAAAGATATCTATAATCGATAATTTTATTTATCAGTGGTTTTTCCGAAATATTGGTAGTCTGTAGCTTGATTAAGTTATAAATGTTTAATAAATATTAAGTAAAAAAGTGCCTTTGAATGTCTTATGCGGATATGTCTGTGTGTATGTATCATATCATATGATATCAAAGTCATATATCTAATGCGGATATTTCTGAATAATATTATATTATATTATATTTTAAAACAAATTCTCTATTTGTAAGTAGCTTCAACCAAAGTATGAAATATAAATTTACTCAAAAGAATTCCTTTCAATTTGTATTTAATTTGATATTCGAAAAAAAAACATTCATTAAAAAATAAAACAATTTAACACACGCTTAATTCCATAATTGAATGACTACTGGCCACAAATAACACGAACTTATCTCAAGAAAAAAGGTTTTTACGACCACTCTGGTTGTTAGAGCCGACGTTACACTCGTAACAAACCATTTACATTCAGCGTAATGGCTATAAAGTTATTCAAAGCTACTACTCAAGTGCGCTAATGAATTCGTAACACTTCATCATCTATCTAATAAATTATCCGCAGTACATAAATAATGAACCGATCATAACAATATAATAAAAAATACTCGAATCTGTCCATCGAGAAACACCGTTACCTCCCGAACGACTTTTTAGACGTTCCTTATTTGAAGATTCGTTCTACCACAGTTCTATTTTATGAAAAAAACTTGGCGCGCTTTCTTTTAGCGCTCTTATTTTAATTTCGAATGTTTCATACTCCGGATGTTTGTGCAACCTTCGCCATCTTGTATTATCTTTTTTTTTGATGCAAAGACATTGACTGACAGTTTTAGTAGGTGTTAAAGGCCGTGTCAAAATCGTTGATTTTATCATTGTTACATGATGTTCACACGCGTTAATGCATTTTTTGCAATATCTCGAGCTTTAAAGAAAGTATCGTTAAAAGTCTTGTTCTGCTTATTGATATATCAATCACGTTTCTTTTGATGCATATACCATTTACATACTACTGTATGTATTAGTATTTGATTTGTTTATTTTTTCCTAATAGCAAGGATGATGAAATTCACACCTCAGCTATTAAATTTATTCTAATACATTTATTTTTATAAGCTGCGTGATGTTCTAATATAAACACCCTATCCATACAATACGATTCAATTCTGTCTGATTTGTTCAAATGTGATACTTCTGTACGGTGGTATCTTTATTCTATGGCGTGGCGAAGAAGAGTTATCTACTTATATGGTGTGGTCTGCAATTGGCACTAAGCCAGTGAACTTGAAGGATTTATGTGCGTACTTACCTAGGTCTAGAATATTTTTAGCCGACTGCCTACAGGGGTTATGGTTTTCGAGCAGGGTATAGACAAGGGAGGGACAAGAGGGGTCTTTGATTGTTTTAATAAACAATAGGCTCGCACCTGATCCTACTTCTGACTCTTGTTATCATTAATAAGGCCACTTGTATTTATGATTTTTTATCTACATATGTATGTACGTAGCCTTTGAGTCTCGCTACCAATTGCTCTGTCTATATCGTTCGGTAAAATATTATGATACGACATATGTACACATATAATTATGATCTCGTACAAAGTTACCCTAAATAGACCCCTATGCTTCAGTAATAGAGACTAATATTCAACTCTTCACGTGTTTTGTGACTGTTGACATGGCGACACTTTGATGTAATAATAAGTCTAAGTATCAAGTACACTATGACGACTCTAACATTTATTTATTACTGTATTCATGTATACCAAAAATTATATTATTTTGACAGGTATAATTGGATTAACTACGAACAAAATGATTCAGAATGATTCTGTTTTGACAATCGCTCCCTAAGTAACAATCTTCCATTGCAAATAAATATAAAGTTAATATTTTTTGTATTATACTAATAGAAGCTTTGTTAATATTATTACTATAACTAATAGAGCAAATTATGTGAGATTTCTACCAATTTTCACTACTAAGTCTAACATGAGATTGTGTTATTTCTATAATAGAAAAGTTGTGAAGTTGTCTTAAAATTTTTACAAGAACTGAAACACATGTAGAGAGGCGCTAAGTGCGTCTATTAGGGTTACCAAGCAATGTGGGCAACAAAAAAAACCAGACATTGTCTCCAAATAATCACTACTACTACTGTACTATTAGGCAACTTACATGGAGTAATTTCACTAGGTTCCTGTTCCGAATACAAACTTGCTGGTCAGGTTAAGACGGAAAATTTATTTTTTTATATGTTTTTGTTTTAAAATAGAGTGATTATGAATTAGAAACCAATAAAAATAATCTCAAACTTTCTTTGGAGCTAATTTCAATTTGTTTAAATTAAAGTCATCGTCGGATAACTTAAGATAGATATATTCAGATAACGATTTTTATGAAATTCAGAGTTAAAATTGATTTAAAGAAATTTATGTTATGTTCACGTATTAGAATAAGCCTAATCATAATAAAACTCCAATGCCATAGCATTCATTAAAAATGATCTAAGATTAAACCAGTTCCAAGCAATTCTTTTTTTATTTCAATAGCAAACAAAATTAACTCGGAATTCCTCGTGATAAATAAAGAAAGAAGCATTAATTATTTTATAGATAAGTTATCAACTTTTCTCACAATCTTAAGTCAAAATTTAAAATCTTTAATATTTTCGCAAGTTAGTACCCCTAGTGGCTGCACTGGCGATTCGCCAATATACACTGATTTATGCGTACAAGTGTACCGCCAACTGAAAGTAAACACTCACGTGTTCACTGCAATTTAGTCTTTATTTCGGACACACAAGCTATAATTCCTATCGACTGATGTGTACATAGTCGTGTGCCCTGTTTGATCTGTAATGATTCAAGTCACACCTCTTTTACACGACAGCTTTCAGTGAATCTTTCAACGCGACGAAGTGCACGCATGTCAAATAACGGTTGGATTTATTTGAAATTGGAAAAAAACATCTGTAGGGACAAATCACACAGATTAAGATAACCCCAAAATAAATTGGAGATTTGTATTATGGGATAATAACTTCATGTTATATATATTTACTAGCTAATCGACAAAAATGTTAAAAACAAAGGCCACGAAATCCAAATAAATGCGAACATCGTATTATATCTTTTCATAATATAAAGTTTCTATCATATTTTCTGGTTCTCGAACCCCAAAATATGAAACGGAATACGAACTTCTGTTTGTCTGCCTATTTTCACAACTAATTTACCCCAAAAGTAATGAATTGAATTGAAATCTAAATAGAAGCTAAAAGATCAATACATTCGCATTTTTGAGAATTCCAATTAAGTCTATTAGGTATATTATATTTTGTATATCCATTCCGGGTGTCAAAGCTGCAAATTTTTTTGTAAAAATTTATAATTATACAAGCTACAAAACACAACAATCTCAGGGAAAACTGCTAAGGAACACCAAAAGATGTAGATCATCAAATAACTGCTAACAACCCCTAGGATCGTAATAACAGATCACATTGTAGTAGAGTGGCCAATTAAGAGTAAATAGAATGGGCATCCAAAATGCGGCGTCAAAGTTGAAGCCTCCTCCCTGTCCCCCACGGCCCCCCGCGGCCCCCAGGCTGCGATTTTTTTGTGGGGGGCTACCCCCGACACACTGTTTGGTGACGCTTGCACCTCTATAGCAATGTTGCTCTGCATTGGCTGCTCAAATTAATTTTTTAATCAAATTTTCATTTCTTTTCTAGGGTAAGTCGTTTTTATTTTTATTGCTTCTTATCGTGGCTTTCTTTAAGTTGCCAAAATTATTAATATTAGAAATATATGTATGTATATCGTCTTCTATTATACTTGTAAATATTTACTGTTAAGTAGATTAAATAATAAACCATATATTAATATAATATTTAAACATAACATTTTAGCTCATAAAGAGACCATGATTTCCATAAAAAGTTTTCAGTTTCTAGAGGTAGTGTCTGTAAAAGCTACACGAACTTTATTTAACTCACATTTGCTGTTATTAACATTTTTCATATCACTTAATAATTAGCTATATTTTTGAGAATAACACACAATCAATTATAGAATATATTATATATAAATCACACAATTAAATTAGCCCCAAACTAAGTTCGAGACGATAACTCAACGATACTATATTTTTCATTTTCCATCATGACTCGACCGGGGATCGAACCCGGGACCTCCTAAGTACCGGTCAAGTACGTTAATCAAGGTCGTCAAAAGTACTATATAATGTTATAAATGTTATATTACATATTAGTTTTTTTTACAACAGCCAATGCGCCCCGCCCCGGCTACCCCCGTGTCCGTTTTTGACGTGGCGATTTTTACCCGCCCCCGTGTTTTCGTTTATCCCCACATGCAGCGATCGATCTGGCTTCACTCAACGCACATACGAGTATAGCTGCATCCTGCTGCAAGCGCATATGTATAAGAGTTCGAAGTCGATTCATTTCATTCATTTCATATTGGAATCAAGATAGTTATTCTCTACTATAATTTTCGATCCCGGAGTAATGTTATAAAGTCCTATCTTAGCAAATGGCTACACAGAATTTGAGGTGCTAGCACTTGTACTTTCTGAACTTTCAGTTCATAATCATTAAGATGAGTGTCCAAAGGCCCAAGTGATTTAGCAAACATCGGCATATTTATTAAAGCAGATATGATATTTTGGAAGGTAAACAAAAAGTTAAGAAAATTAACTTATTTTTTAAATAAGTTAATTTTCTTGATTTTCTAGTCCTTTCATTTGATATTTATGNNCATAAATATCAAATGAAAGGACTAGTTTAAGAATCCCAAATAAATACATATTTTGCAATTTTCGTCATCATTATTAACGCCATTTCGCACACCACCTTTTGTTGTAAGTCGGTTAAAATAACAGTAATAAATATTCTATTAAGTACCGTCCGTGTAGTGGTAAAGTTTGGATGGTGTTCGGAAATGACGCCGGAGATTGTTTTAGATAGCTCTCGCGCTTGACGCTTTTTTTTTTTTTTTATTAATTTTCCATCTCCTTCCACCTTCATAGGAAGCTGATTTATTGTCGATTGAGATTTAATTTATAATAAAATGATTTGGTTTTGTCACTCTATGTTTTTAAATAATTTTCTGCTCTTGTTCCAAATTACATTATTATTATTTTTATGTAAGAGGGAGGTAAACGGGCAGCCTTTAACACTTTTAGCATCACGTGACCCGTCTTCACGAGATGTTAACAGATCACCGCCGCCCATAGACCACTGCAACACCCGCAGGGTTACAGAAGCGTTGCCGGCCTTTTAAAAGCCCCTGCCCTCCCCAAATGGGGAGGGCGGGGAAGTTGGGCCTCTGGCTCTCTCACCCACCAGACGGAGCATGGCGGCTGATAGCCGCCATTCAGGCGTCGGTCTTCTGTGGCAGTGTTGTACTGCCCCGGACGAGCCGGTCCATTCATGCTGCAGGCTAAAAAAGCACGAAGCAGGCTCATACCACGACGAAAATTTCTACAATGCTTAAAAAATAGTTAAAGACATGACATATTTACATTTAAATGAAACACGCATATCTAAAAGCAAAATAAAACATGGAAAACCCATTATAATTCCGGCAAAAAAATGGAGCGAGCGCATAGCGCCGCATCCGAAAGCGAACGAAAACAAAAAATATTAACGTACAGCGAAAAAACTTTATCCTGTCAAAAAATAGTAACAGGAATAATTATTGCGAACATTGCATTAATCAAATTCCAGGCAGCGTATCGGTGGGGGGAAAACGAATGCGCTGGGAATAACGGGATTACATGGTGTAGGATTGCGAGGTTTATCTTCAGACTGTTGAACAAAATTGACGGATAATTAAAAAAAGGATAGTTTGTAATTTCTTTTATCTGGACATATTGGTTGAAAGATTAAAGTTTCAAGATAACTTAAAATATTTTCAACAAATTATTTCACAGAGTAGCACGGAGTAAATAAGATCATATCGATCTGTATTTTCCTGCCTTACACGGAATATATAAATATATGGACGAATTTTTTCTTCATAAGCTCCACTAAACAATTAGTTCATGTTTGTAGTAAAATACAAAAAACTATCACATATTTAGTTTTGGGGTTATATATACTAATTTAAATTTTCGGTGTTTGGTTATTATATTCACTATATCAAAGAAGAAACCACATTATATACTTAAAAATACATGTTTTGCTCTTTTTTGTTTAATAATACCATGATTAAGCTAACAATATTTCTAATGCGGTGTGTAAATAAATCGAGTCATACAACATTAGCAGCCTTCTCTGGCTTTGCACAAGCTTAATCAAAATTCTATAGCCTATATTCATCATAGAAAGTCTAGAATTCTACTGGTGAAAGAATTTTTCAAATCGGTGCAGTAGTTTCGGAGCCTATTCAATTCAAACAAACAAAGCTTTCCCCTTTATAATATTAGTATATACAAACTTAGTAGTTGACATATGGGATTAATAAAGACATATCAGTATTATTTTGTAGGCAACTATGTAAAACAGTTATTTAAATTTATCCCAAGTGTCATAGCACCTGATACCACGTACAGCGGTCAGTCCGGCGCAGGCTACCTATAACAAAAAACTCTCCCCCCTTTAGTGGTAGGGGGAGGGAGGATAGCCCTTCCTGCGCCCATTAATTGCTAATTTACTGATCATGTCCTGCGACTATATGTTTACTTAATTGTTTAATTTACAATTTATAAAAAATGTGTTTGTCTGTAGGTTTGAAACTTTATAGACTGTATGGTTGCTTTCTTTCAACTTATCTTCAGTAATCGTTTATTAGTAGTTCGTAGTTTATGTATATTTCTATATATTAATATAATTCTTTTCAAATATAGACCTCAAAATTATCTTTTAAATAATAATAAAACAACGGAAAATTGCATATGAAAGTTGAATAAAGTTTTTGAACTCGCGTCCTATTATTGCCTATGTATATTTACGCCCTAGTATCTGCTTACCCCTATGGCAAAAAAAGTGATCATATGTATGTACGTCCTACAGAAGAAACTTAATTTTTTTTCTGAGAAGTGATGTTAAATGAGTCAGTTAGTAACTTTGTTCCAGTGCTAAACTTGGATGAGTATTTAAATTAGCTTTATTCTTTTAATAATTATAAGTTTAAGTTTATAGCAAAAACTATTTTTTTGTCTATCAAAAAATACATCATCAAAAAAAATTGTTTCCTGATGTTTCGTGCACAATATAAACAAAATGTAAGTAATTCTTACTTTTATTTTTACAGGAAATTATCTGTAATTCCATTACTATCGGATTCTAAATATTGCAAGGTTTGTTCAGTTTGATATTTAAATGAAAACACAAATAACAATTTCACAAATATATACTTTTGTTTTAGAATGTTTTTATTAGAACCTTTTAGAAAAAATATATTTTTTATCATATGTACAGACAAATACCATGAACTAGTTACAAGTTTGTATCCGAAAAAGTACGCGATGATAACGTTTATTTAAAGTTATGAATACTTATTATACTTTTTCACACGAAATTTAAACATTACTTTCTAATGTTTAAATTTCGTGTGAAAGGAAAATCTCTCCCATTCCATTAAGAATTTAACAAAATAAACAGAAGAAATCAAGAGCTACTTACAATTTATGAAGAATACAGTTTTTTACTCGCCTGTTTTCATAAAACCTGAATAGACTGGCAATATTTGAAAGCGGAGTCCTAGCAAGACACATAATTAACACCAGCGGTAATGGAGTAAGACAATGGACGACGCCGCGGGACAATGGCAGTATGAAGATTGCTTGCATTTTTATTTATATTTAATTTTGAGTACGAAATATTCTGTTGCTGTTATAATTTTTATTTTCAGTAAATATGAAGCCACGACTATGTTTATTGTAATAATTATCGTACTAGCATTCGATGTGAGGTAATACTGCAACATCATTATCCGAACGTGTTCCCAGTTTGCCCCCACAGAGATGACGCGTTAGTGCTCGATGTCCACTACCGAAACCAGATGTTTTAGTCCGGTTACTGGTTATACAGAGCAACTAACTATTAAACCGATCATGAAAATTCTTTCATAATCAGAAAGCTTTATTTTAACACCCAACGAAGTAGGCACGGGTCGGCTAGTTTTATTATTTTGAGGTAAAAAGAGTTAGTAGGACCAGGAGAACATAACAAAAAGACGGAATCCTTCCCAGGTTATAGACGTCTTGCACCACCGTTTAGCCATTCAATGCACCGAATAACAACAAATTGCCAACAAACTACCAGGCTCACATGAGAACGCAAGCGGTTGGCTTGCATAAGATTGATGGCAGCGGGGGAGGGGGCGGGGTCTGCTTCGGAGTGATAGATGAGGCTACCATTACTAACTATCCTATGTATAGGGATAAAAATGTGTCGTTATGTCATTAACTACCCTATGAAGGTTATTAGCGACGGGTTAGCTTTAAAGGTTTGTTAGCGGGAATACATCAATAAGATTAAAAGACCGGCAACTCTTTTGTGACGTTGTGGATGTTGAGGTGTCTATGGGCGGCGGTGATCACTTAACATCACGTGACCCGCCTGCTCGTTTGCCTCCCTCTTTCATAAAAAAAAAGATTAGTATGGAAGGAGCAGGTACAAAATAAAACTTATATCTATTATATTATTATTTAATTTTGTCTTGTAAACCGTTACAAAAATATTATATAAAAAATATTATCAAGCCCTTCTGACATAATAAGGACCAAAACTGCTTGAGTTCCTTTCGGCATTTCTTCTTAGCAGTGGTCGTTCCGAATTGCTGGTAGTCTGTAGCTTGATTAAGATATAAATATTGATGTAAAAAAGCCTTTTAAAGTCGAAGTTATTAATAAATATTGTGATTTTAATTTTAAATGGTGGGCGAGTGTCCTGGAGTCCTGAAATACAGGTTTTTCCTAGTTTAGGCTCCAGTGCACCCCCTACTTAGATATACCTAAATTATGATTGTCTTGTGATTTAATGGAAATAAACAATTTTTTTATTTCATTTTAAATGGCTTACAAAATTTTAATTAAATACGGTATAGTATTACTTTCATGCTGGTCTCAAAACCATTGTTAAAGTCAATCAAGGGACAATACTAAGGCAAAAAAAGAAATTCTCATAGGCGATAGGCCAGCAACCTGCCACCATTTCTGAATCTCCATTCCATCTCCATTCCACTAAATGAGAAGCTCACCATGTTGCTAAGCGTGGCCTTCGAGTCTCGTGACTCTAAACTCCCGTAAAAGATAAAGACGTGATACTGTATGTTCCGCCATGTTGGATTTAGAATGACGTCATCTAGCTAAATATGCATTGTCACCCAAACTAAGTATGTATACAAAGTTTCAGCTCAATGCTTCAAAATTGAGTTGCAAGATTCCACCCGAAAAGACATATAAACATACATTGCAAGCGAAATAAAAGCTTATAAAAATGATTTCGATTTGTATTAACCGTTACAACATTTTTGTATTTAATCAAAATCAAAGTGAGTTTTTAAATGAGTCATTATTTTACACCTACTATTAAATACTAGAGGTTAAATATTAAAATGTGACATCTAGTTAATTATAGAAGGTAATAGTTTTATAAAATTACTAGCATTTGTTCGCGGCTTCTCTCGCGTCAATTCAAGAGGGTTGGGGAAATAGCAAGAGACAAAAAGTCACCTATGCCACGCTCAAAATATAGCTACAATACTTCACGCATACTTTTAGATTTTTCTTTACGACAATTCAAAGTCGTTAAATAAAAAAAACATTGTAGGAAAACGAGACACAGACTGTTTGATGCAGTATTTTTCTTTAATCCAAGAAAGTTATACAAAAAAACGCCTTTTTCGAGATACAAGATCGCTTTCTAATCCATTACTCCGTTTCGACGTGTAAGACGGACAAATAAACAAACACATTTTAACACTTATAATATTACTATGGATTTATATTTTAGACATTCGTCATCGTCCAAGCGTTCGCTGTTGCATTATCAACAATGAAATAGGTGATTTGGAGAGGTCACTGCTTAATACAGTGACCTCCGCAACTCAAAGGGTAAGAACCTTTCCTAGAAAAGGTTTATTAGAACCGCTAGATGGTATTCATGTCCCACAGCTTAACTTGCCCTCTGACTCTTCTGAAGAATGGAATCCATTGACTTCAGTCAAAATAGGTTTCACACTAGTAGTTACAGAATGCAAAAATGCATTCACATAGGTACTATCTTTTTTAAGTATTTTTCAAACTATTGTCTCACCATTGTATATGCATAATTCATATAAATATATTTGCAGGGAAATGTCATTCCTTTCAAAGAGAAAAGGTAGGTATAAGATGTTGTTAATAAGGTGATACATTTTTCAAAAGTCGAACGAGTTAAGTTAAGCAAAATGAACGTGAAAGTCATGTCAAAGTCCAATTTTGATCATTGTTATAACCGTGAAACAATGGAAGAGTAAATAATAAGAATATTTACTACTAATTGCGATCCGGCTCCTTGCTTCGATAGGAATTTCGTTCCAGGACAATGGACATTAAAACCGTCTATGGTTTCAGGTTATAACTAACGTTTCTAGGTTAGGTATACTACTTTTGTATCAAAATTCATGGAAATCCGTTCGGTAGTTTTCGTATGAAAGACTAAACTACACACTCATACATATGTACACATAATACGTATATAATTATAATATTAGTAGATAATATAACCAATGTTTTTCTACAAAGTTTTGATGTGATCTGGCGACAATTTTTAATGTTACAAAATCTTTAAAATTAAAATATGTATTTAGAAATTAGACCTTCAAAGGTACTTTTTCACGTCAATATCTATAAATGTTCAATTGTATCTTAATCAAGCTACAGACTACTAGCATTTCGGTACGACCACTGTTAAGAAGAAATTCTGAAAGAAATTTAAGCAGTATTGGTACCTATTATGCAAGAAGGGCTTAATTATCCAACAGTTTTGAGTTTTACACCAAGACTTTTGAGATTCGAAGGCAACGCTTACCAGAATGGAGTAATACGAGTAGTAAATAAATCATCTAAGTGTAATAATGACAGGTTGCTAGCTCATCGAAAAGAATCCGCTATCTAAAGCCTTTTCCCTTGATTAATTAATATCGGCGCGGGAAGAGAAGCAGGTGGAAAATTCAACATTTTTTTTAATTCTAAGACCAGCATGAAAGCAATCGTAACTTACAACGGCCCATGAACAGCAATCGCAACATTTAATGTGTTATTAATAATTGAATTATAAATTTTATCACGAGCCAAACAAACTTGCGGTCTGAGAACTGGTTTTTTTAAATTGTGTTTAATAGTTAAGAGAAGTTCTAACCTCATATCTGCGTTTTTTTCAGTAACATACGTAGAGGAATGGCCTTTTATGAAATCTCCTGTACCACTTTTGGTATTATGGCTTTCGTACTTAGCATTTGTACTAGTAATTGGTCCGGCGTATATGAAGAACAGACCGCCTTTCCGCCTACGCAAAGTGCTCATACTGTACAACCTGTTCCAAGTAGTATTCTGTCTAATTCAGTTTCTTATGGCAAGTATCGATATTATTACTAGCATGAAGATGAACCCTAACCGACGAGCGTGTATGAAAAGATTGATGAATGTGGAGGAAGCGAAGAAAGTATATCAGAACCGCAGTAAGTGCCTATCCCTATGAGAAAAAGGCGTGATCGTATGTATGTATGTTTGTTGGTTTGTTTAAAAAACCCTTTTTCCATGTACTAACTGCGAGGTAAACAAACGTTATCTTTGATATCTTTTCAATTATTTTCAACTACTTTAATCCCAGCGATTGCAAACATATATTTTCCACTTGTGTTGATAGTCTATTTCGAAAAATATTTCAGAACATGAGTAATCAATTCCTAATCTATTTTTTTTTATTTCGTTACAATCTAAATTTGAGATCAACTCATGATACATTGGCATTGTCGCCATCACTCGCTACATCAGTATATTAAAAAGTTTCCAATCTGCAAAATATGTGATCAAAATATCCATCATCGGTCATGAGATCTAAAGTCAATTTGATTGTGCTATTTCAGGTCCTTCCATATGTCCGACCGGCAGGCTACATCGGCATTACGTGCAATGAAAGTCCAGAAGTCCTTTACGGGGTAAATCAAATTATTATTGTAAAAAGTGTATAATTTTTCATATCCATCCACAATTATTTGACATATACTCAGTACCTGTGTATTAAGGTTTTAAGTAAGCATGACCTATTTTTTTTCAATTAAGAATAAATATGAGTTGTCGAAAAAAATTCACAACAGTTTTTAATTGAATACTCCACTTTCCTATTTTTTCATATTGAGATATGAGATATAATTATTTTTAATTTGACAGTCTCGTTGGCGCAACGGTAAAGTCCTTGCCTCTCAATCAAGAGGTCCTAGGTTCGAATCCTGACCAGGTTATTATGGACAAATGTAATTTCTTTGATTGGCCTGGGTCTTGGATGTTTTCATGATAAAATATAGACTCGTTGACTTAGTGTCCCATAATACAAGCCTCAAACTTACTTGGGCTAACTTAATTTGTGTTATTTTCCCCATAGATGTAGGATCGAAAATAAACCAAATAACATTGAAATGAAACAAATTTAACGGATTTTATCGCGGTTTAATCACTACACAAAAAGGAATTTTATACTGTTCTAAGTTCTCTATGTGTAACTATTTATTAAGCTCCGACGTTTCGAGTACTTTTCAGTATCCATCTTCACGAAAGTCTTCCGTAAAATTTGTAAAAATCCGTTAAATTTGTTTCATTTCAATGTCTAATATTCGCGTAAACTTAAGAAATTATTAGCCAAATAACACTTTGACCTTCTTTAATTTGCTTTTTTATGTTTAACACGTCTTAGTCTTGCACTCTTCTATTCTAGAAAAAAAAATCCCCATCTTATCTCCCCCACCACCTTATCTCCTCTCATGTTCGTTTCCTTCCTTTCCTGTGACTGTCAGACATTTTTACCATGCTACATACATATATTTACAATTCAAATTAATTTTTCAGATGGCCCGGTTCGGCTACATATATACCTGGGGGAAAGTGGCCGATTTGATTGATACGATACTGTTTGTCCTGAGGAAGAAGCAGAACCAAGTGACATTCCTTCACGTGTACCACCACAGTGTCACGCTGTTGGTCCCTTGGTACACTTTGAAACTAGAGCCAGTCCAAGCTGCATTGTTCCTGCCATTTATCAACTCGTTCGTCCACGTTATTATGTATACGTACTATGGTCTTTCGGCATTCCCCTCTCTGGCGCCTTATCTATGGTGGAAGAAGTACATCACTGCTATGCAAGTGGTAAGCACATTAAAAACACTTTTCATTAACTGTTACATCGATATCAATTTTCATATCATTACTAGAGGCCGCCCGCGACTTCGTCCGCGTGGAACCCCTATGAAATTCAATTAGGAATCAATCCCGCGGGAACTCCGGGATAAAAAGTATCCTATGTCCGTCTCCTGGTTCTAAGCTACCTCCCTACCAATTTTCAGCC
>JADGIL010004607.1:6421-19320 GCA_020352625.1 Cactoblastis cactorum | reverse complement strand
GGACAGACAGACAGACAGACATACAAAAATTCTAAAAAAAATCGTTTTGTTATTGGAAACGGGTAAATACTACTATGCAATTTGAAAAATGCAATTATTTTGAAATTACAGACAGACACTCCAATTTTATTTATTTGTGTGATTGATTGTTCTAAAAAATTACTAGGAAATGGAGGTGTACAAATCTGATTTCAAAATAACCACATGAGTCGTGACATAAACCTACTTAAATCAATTTAAAATTGCCTTTAATATAACAGCATATGGGTTTTTGCTTGGATAGCTAGTTTTAAATGAGCTTTAAATAAAGTGAAACATTGTTTTTAACTTTTCTGTGTGATGTCCATATCCTTTACTGGGTAGACTGTTAAAGACTAACGAGTGTGACACGGAAGCAACTTTTTTTTTATGTCTGAGGGAGGCAAACAAGCAGGCGGGTCACAAGATGTTAAGTGATCACTGCCGCCCATAGACAACTGCAACACCCGCGGGGTTACAGAAGCGTTGTCAGTCTATAAAAAACCTGATAGCCGCCATTCAGGCGTCAGTCTTCTGTGGGAGTGTGGTTACTTTCCCAGACGAGCCGGCCCATTCATGCTGCAGGCTAACAAAGTAAGCAGCAGGCTCCACACCTCTACAAGTAGTGGCTCCATACCACTAAGTAAAACTTATTAAACTTTTTTAAAAAACATGAGCTTATTCATAAAAACGGGTATCTGTAAATAGAGATCCCTCAAAAATATATCTATATTTAAATCAAAATGTTAGACCTACAACGACACTTTATCATGTCATCATTTAATATAACTTAGTCAAGCTACAAACTACCCATATTTTGGAACAACCACTTCTGAGAAGAACCGCGGAAAGAAACGCGTGCAGTTTTGGTCCCTATCATGTCTGATGTTCTTGAATTATACTCATTTTTTTTAAATAATATAAAAGCATATCCAAAATGTATCTATTGGTTTACATAAATGCATCACAAAAATATAATTAACGTCCGACGAAATAGGCGCGAGTAGGCTAGTAATTAAAAAACATTGGTATCAAGCTACAGACTATATACTGAACCATGATCGTGGATTTCCAGGTACCAATCTACTGCCTTTCGCCGCCAATCAATATGGTGAAGGAGGCGCACGGGCGGGACTCCCCGGCGGAGTGGTCGGAGCCGGTGGAGGGCGGCGCCGAGCTCACGCTGCGGCTGCGGCTCTCCAGCTCCTGCAAGGACGTGGACCTCGCCGTCTGCGCCCGCCACACCATCGCGCATTGCAAGAACAAGCTGCATGTGAGTACGCTCCAATGACGGCCTCGTTGGCGTATTTGTAAAGCCTCTCCACCGAGAGGTAGGTAGGTTCATCGGGTGTTCCGGTCAGGACATGATGAATAATTGTATTTTTCTGATTGACCTGGGTCTTGGATGTTTATCCATATATGTATGTAATTATTGTAGAATATAGTGTCGTTGAGTTAGTATCTCGAACTTAGTTCGGCTCTGACTCAATTACGTGATTTGTCCCTTTATATATATTTATTTATTGACATTTGTAGCGTATTCAATCAATATATATACAAATCACTTAATTAAAATTTGTTCCATAATATTATTAGGTTTTCTATGTCTTGTTATTTAAAACTATCAAATATTTAATGCATGACACGTAAAAAACACATATTTTTTGGTACAAAATAGAATTGGTAGATTTATATTCTTCGCTCTGTTTTGGCGTGATAGAAGGACAAACAAACAGAAGTATAGATGTTGATAATATTCGCACGTGAGTGCGGATGGGCGACGTGCAAACTGCCAGGTGCGCGCTATGCTCTCGTCATTCGCTGCACGTACCAATGCCATTGAACTGGGGACGAAAACTATGTGCATCAATATTTATGGTGGCGATAGAAACCGCTTGTCTTTGTTTAATATTTGGAGAAGTAAGATTTTTATATCAATCAATCATTAATCAAAGTCACTGAGGGATTGACCAAAATACGTAGGACTACAAAATCAGAATTTCAGGACTTCAGGTACAGGTATTAAAGATCTAAGTATACATAGGGACTTTAAAATAAGGGACTTTTAAATATTTACCTATGTTTTACCATAAAATTATTTGGATTTCGGGATTCCATTACTTTTGTTTAATGAAGATATTATTACTTACTAATTATGTTTTGGATAAGGTCTTGCAGGAAGCGAGTTCAACATAAATTAGTTAAATTAAACTAGAAAACTATCAGACCCGTGCCCACTTCGTTGGGCGTTAAAATATAGCCAGTAACACTCCTGAATAGTGTAGCTTTCTGATTGTGAAAGAATTTGCATGATCGGTTCAGTATTTCTGAAGATTAGCCCTTAGAAACAATCAAAATTATAAACTTTACATATTATATCGACTATCGTTACTGTGAATCGATTGGACGACACTTTAAAGTCTTAATCGAAGGAGCGATGCTCGTTAATTCAATATGTTTGTCGTATCGGGTGACTCAACGACCCGCGCGCCGCGCCTCGTGTTGATTCACAGATTTAGTGGCCATGGCCTTCAATCTAACAGTCTTTGCTCGATAGTTATGCTGTGAGAAATCCTAATGGCCCAATACGAACAGTAGTTTATTTTACATTAAAATGAAACCAATTTAACGGATTTTATCGCGGTTTAATCACTACACACAAAGGAATTTGTACTGTTTATGTGTAACTATTTATTGAGCCTCGACGTTTCGGATACTTTTCAGCATCCATCTTCACGGAAGACTCCGTCGGGTACGGAGTGATTAAACCGCGATAAAATCCGTTAAATTTGTCATTTTAATGACTAATATTCGCGTAAACTTAAGAATGAAGTAGTTTATTTATTTGAAATCATTGTTGAGTATAGAGGTGATATAAAATACAATAGAAAGTACACTATGGCCTACCTAGAAATCCGATCCTACCAGAATCACAGTTCCGAACAAAATCAATAAAAATATCGTCCTGTTATGATTATTTCTACAAAGTTCGATTTTCAGAATCGTGTATTAGAAAATAAGTCTCTTAATGTGTGCAAGCAACTAACGAGACTTGTTAAAGTCTGTTCATTTAATGTCATTTATAAGCGATGAGCAGTGTTTTGCCAATGGCACTTTTTTTGCGGGATTATGAGTCTGGATGATTATTGTACGTCGATGGCATTAACTTAAAAATCCAGTTCTTTTTATGTCAGAGGAAGGCAAACGAGCAGGCGGGTCAAGCCGGGCGGGCGAAGCCGGCCGAAAGAAGCGTTGCCAGAAGTTGGGCGCCCGGCTAAATTTTACAGGATTATTAATCCACCCAAGCAACACGGAAGTCTGAGCGTTATGGAATCTAATTCCAGTTTCGTTCACGTTGAAAATTAGGTTAAAGACCGTGTCTGTTCGCTCCAGGCACAAGAGAACATAGAGCCGTGGCGGCAGCGCTGGTTCTACGGCGGCAAGCTGCTGGGCGACCGGCTGCTGGTGGAGGAGGCGCGCATCACGCCCGGGTACGTGGTGCAGGTCATCGTGAGCGGGGAGCCGGCGCCGCCGCCGCCCAGCTAGTCGCGCTCCCGCTGCTGCCTTGGATGCACCGGTGAGTCCGCGTAGGAATGTCTTCTTCGATCGTTCGTTTGATAATGTCTCTTGGTATTTTTTTACAGTTGTGTGTATTGCAGGAGCTGTCGATAATAATGCATTCATTTGCGATACTTGGAAATGATACAATAGTCATTAATAAGACTCCTATAATGTGATACAAGTTTTGGAGTGTTGAGTTTCATTTATTTATAGTTTATTTCTTTTTAAATGGGCATCTTAAAATGATTATTTTGTATATAATTATTTCTTAAGTTTACGCGAATATTTGACATTGAAATGAAACAAATTTAACGTCTCAAATTTATCTTCAGTCTTCCGTGAAGATGGATGCTGAAAAGTATCCGAAACGTCGGAGCTCAATAAATAGTTACACATAGAGAACTTAAAACAGTATAAAATTCTTTGTGTGTAGTGATTAAACCGCGATAAAATCCGTTAAATTTGTTTCATTTCAATATTTTGTATATTTTCTATTCACATAGTCAGCCAGGAAACTTTGGTACTTATCAATAAACAATGCTTTTACATTTTTTGTTGCCAAAATGTGCTCCTATACCTACACTTTTTGGTAGATTTAGTAAAATTTCAATATTATATCGACGACGATTAAATATCAGACAAAAATATCAAAAGCATTCATCAATGTGACATTTGAAGAAGGCCATTCCCGGGACTTAGTGATTGGATGAGCTTCACATACATGATAAGCGAGCTCGATCGTCAAGCTATAGCTTAATCACATTGAAGGATTTGTAAACTGAGCCGTGCGAGCATAAATATTTTATTTATATTAATTTAATTACAAAAATATTGTTACATATTTTTAAAGTAGCAGAAGATAATTTTTATTTATTTTTAAAAAAGTTGCCGTTGCTCTTGATGGCTCATTTTTATGCGTATTAATAAGTTTTTATATTTTATTTAAGCTAGTTTAAAATCCTGCTGAATAACAGAAATTTACGAAATCAAATGATTGAACATGCTTGATCTGTATGTGAAGCTTCTCTAAGAGATGCGCCCTGTATAGCATTTACTCGATGTAAAGATGTTTCGACGCCATGCAGGTCCAACTCACAATGTTTGCCATATTTAAGGTAAATTCAGAGGTTTATAGATTGTACAAAATTGATTTATGCATGTGACAGAAGTGAAAATTTTTAAACATTGTACATTATTTGACAGCTGTCACAAGTTTAAAACTTTGTATTACACATCTTTTGTGTCAATATCGTAATCTTGAGCCCATAATAATCTTCAAGAGTTAGTGCAATAAACAAATAATATATGGTGTATATGTAAATAGCGATATAGCTACAACTGTCAATGTTCTGTCAAATGACGGAATAGTCTTGGAGCAAGACAAATGACAATCAAAATAGTTTGGGTCAGAATAGATAGAGAGCAGTTTACAATTAAATATGGAAAAGTCAATCGATACGGTCGAATTCAGTAATTTGACAACTCGCATTTGATTCGCTATTGATGAAATACTAGCAGCCAATCAAAATGCGTATGTCAAATCTAAGTAAAATCATTTTTGTGTTCGGTTTAAAATGTCAAGATCTCAAAAGAAAAAAGTTGACTTGATCCTGTGATATTTTGTTTTGAATGTTATGTAATGACATAATTACTCACTCAATCAAAGATATTTACTTGTATGCTGCGTCACAACGACACACGTGGCATAAACTCGTCAAATGGATGTGCGTCTCACAGGTTATAAAATACTAATTACTGTAATGGCGGCGAACGGCGAACGCGACACGTAACGTGTTCGGTTCGGACGCAGTCGGGTGCGCGTCTTTGTGCTACTTATATTCACGAGAACGACACAAACCGATGGAAACGTTTTATTTTTATGGTTATAGGAGAAAGCATTTGTGATGGATTAAAATTGTGTTGAGGTGAAACGAATTATAAACTTTTTTCTTTTAATAATTATAAATTAATTCTTCCTTGTTTAGTAATTCCCTCGGTTCCTTCGGTTTGTATTGACCTGGAATAGATCCGGTGGGAAATAATGCATTTCGGGCGTAAGAAAATATTTCATCCATCGTTAAAACCAATGACCCAAAAGCTGCACAATAATTTTTCACGATCTAAATTCACTTTTATTAGTAGTTTAATAAAAGTGATATATACGTATTAAAGTGACAAAACACAAGCTGAGTTAGTCCCAAAGTAAGTTTAATACTTGGATGTATGCAATTTTAAGTCAACGATAACAAATACATTTAAAACCTAATCAACATGCAGGACAGGGAAGAGGCAAAGCTTAATTTGATTGTTAATTAAAACAATTTAAGTCCGATTTTAATTATTTTCCACTGGTAATTGTATATACTTAGATAGAATTTATAATATTTCCGGGCGAACAGTACCCGGCAATATATTTTGAACATCAGTCGTTGGGAAAAAACGTTCGGATGATTTCTTTTTTTTTTTTTAATTATTGCCGTTTGTAAGTCGTGTCGTTTGACGCGATGTCGATCAATTATAAGTTATAGTCGTCGTGCGACAGTAAAAGTATCTCCTAAGTCGCCATTTTTTTAATGGTTGATGTACAATATCGCCGAGTACTGTTTTTCTTCGGAGTGAATGGGATGTTTGTCTATTCTATATATACATAATGTAAAAAAAATAGTCTGAAATATTTTAAGGGGTGTACGTACCCAACAAACTGAACAATTTCTCAAAGACACATGGGGCGAAAAGGTTTGAAAAATGTTGACTTTCCGTAAACACAACTGCGCATGTCAGTTCTGCTTTATTTTGTGTGTACCAATTTTTTTATGATACATATTTATTTATGAATAAATAGATTCCTATATTAACAGTGTAACGACCCCTTAAAATATTTCGGTCTAATTTTTTTACACCCTATATATAAAACATAAATAATAATACCAGTTTATGTTTGTTCTTGGAGTTCAGTTGAAAGGCTGACCTACTTTAATTTATAGTAAATAGTTACGTTTAGATGGGTAGTTATATATAATTAATATAAATAACGGTCGGTATAACGTTTTTTTATTAATTTATTTGTTTGTTTACAAACGTTATATCACAAAGACGAATACTCGCGAGCTTTCTTATCGCTACATATTCCAAGATCGGATTGGAAACATATACATACTTAAATATATCCGAAATATACATATGTAAGTACTTTATTGATCAACTGAAAGATAAGCTAGGTATTTTGTATCAAGGCAGTAAAATTATTAATATATATATAAATTTACAATACGTACGTGTAATTAAATTTTAAAATTATCTGGTTGTTAAGAATTTGCGCACACATATATATCAATTTTATGTTTAGTTTGGAATTATTGTAGTTATATTGTACGAACGGTTGTTGTAGACCATTATTGGAGATTCTAAAACAGTAATATATAATTAAAATGCTTATATTTTAATAATTACGAATAAACAACCTGATGTAATAAAAACAATCATGTTTTACTTTTAAATATAAAAACGACTGCTTTAAAATATCCAATAAACATCTCCTTCTTTAATTAATGTTTTAGTAATTATGGCCTCTCATCTATATTAAGTTTCTGCGAATCGTTGCGTTCGTCACAAATATATTTTATCTATTATATGAGGGAGTTTGCAAATTTTTGGATCACTTGTATTTATCGAGGAAGCCCCAACTAGATGATAGATAATGTTTAGACGTGGGAATGCGGGATATAGGGTAACATGTATGATTGACATTTTGCTAGAGGATGGAGATAAATGGCGCAATATTACACAATCAAGAAAAAAGGAGGTTTTTTTTTTGTAACAAAACGATGTCAAATGACAGCACTTTTAACACTTTTGACAACTGTCAAGTTTTTTTTTAAGACGGTTGCAATAATATAACTATCATAATTATAGTACACAAATAGTTAAGAAAGGAATTTATATCTCAAAAACAATCAGAATTTCGTAAGACGTCAAGTAAAGTTATGTATACACGTGTAAACACGTGAGGCGCCCACACACGGTGATATTGCTTGCACCGTTTATCTCCGCCCACAACGGGAAAGCTGCTCTTGGTTAGTTAGTTGTAATCTATTACATTATTTATTTATCGGCGGCGTGCTATCATTGCTTTTGCAGCAGGTATACTTACCAAAAGTTATATATATATAATATTGTGCAAAATGGATTTGAAGAGCCCGTAGTGCTATACATGTATGTGTTTAAGTATTTATACTACAGTTGCAATGTCGAATGTCAAAATTGACGTACGTCACACCATACACATACCCTATGTTGCAGTAATAAACACATTTAAGAACGTGGGTTGATGTATTGTAGCCGCACTAAACTATATATAAAAATTTACCATTGTTTACTTAGTTGCTTACATTTAAAAACTTTATCAACATTGTTGAATGTTTTTCTCAAGGTACTTTCTAATATTTTTACGTCAAATTTGACATTTTACTATCACTGTAAATCTATCTACGACGATTTAAGGCCTATCCGCCCACAACAGTGCCGTGCCGTATCCGTCCGTGTCAGTGAAAAATTATATTGTTGCATACATTTTGTATGACGCTACTCGCGCTCGTCAGTATCCGTGACGTTCAGTGATACCGGGGATGAAACTATCACGGACGCGTGCCGGCACTGTTGTGTGCGGATAGACCCTTATTTATATTTTTGTAAATATATAACATTTTTATGGAAAAACTATAGGAGCATATATGGTGCGCCGCCGCCCGCTCTGCGTACACAAAGCGACTGCCATGTATTGTGATGAGAGTTACTTTACACTTACTAATAAAATAGCATATTGTTTATTTTAATGATCGCTAGAAGTTAATTTTGCATGCTGTAACATAATGTCGGTGCTGGCGGGCTGGTCCAGCGAATCAAGATTAACTTTTTTTTTATGACGGAGGCAAACGAGCAGGCGGGTCACGTGATTTTAAGTAATACTTCACATTTTCCAACTGTATTCCAGGTGTAAAATTTTAAAAATTTCAATATATATATATAGATTAGAAATGCAAATGAACTGAAAAAATTAAATGTAAATAATAACCCCATTAAAAATAAGAGCTGATTAGGATTATTTATTTGTAGAAAATTAACATAAAATTACCGACCTGTAAAATGTTACAAGAAATATTTTACACTCCTTTTACCAAATTATATCTTTATGTAAATATTTTAACACTATCTTTCAGTACGCAAATCATATTTACGCACTGTACAATGCGACCTAATTATAGGTACCTTTTTGTTTTGTTGATATTGTAAGCTTGCTTCGCTGGAGACGGCTCGCTTCTGATCGAGCTACTGTTGTCTGTGACGATGAGTGCAATACTTCAGTTGTTTATCGAAGCTCGATTATTCGGCTTACTTCTTCTATATATTGTTCAAAATCTTCCTACATTACCCATGTAGGGTCGGTTAAGCATATTTTTTTCTGTTGAACACGACCTTCGTAAGGTTAGGAAGTAGATTCGAGGATATAAGGCCGCCTGTATATAAATTTATTACCTATAATGTTAATTCTGTCTATAGGGTATACACCTTATCTGAGCGAAGGAGCGTCTACGAAAAATAACTCATAATTGCTTGTTAATAAAAAAGATGTGTAAACGCACAGAGTTAAAAAGCAGGTTTAAACAATTGTTGAGCTGTTTAGGCGATAAAATTTATTTATAAGCTATTTTGGTTGGTTACACTGACCATTCCAAGATTGGTTATCAAAATTTGGTATGATTATGTTATATAATTTGGCTTAATTTCGGTTTTATACGACTGATCGACTTGGCTGCACCCGTCGTCAGCAGTAAGTGCAATTTCTTAAGATCGTATGCTCAAAAGCATGTGAACTTGCGTAATTAACTGTATATTATTTTGTTTACTCCTGTTTTCTGGATGGAGCAGGTTTCTATTTAAACAAGAAGTAAGGGGTGTCATTGATAAATTAAATGTTCCATTTTATTATGTCAGAGGGAGGTAAACGAGCATGCGGGTCACGCGATGTTAAGTGATCACGGCCGCCCATTAACAACTGCAATACCCGCGGGGTTACAGAAGCGTTGCCGGCCTATAAAAAAACCCGCCTGGGAACCCGGGAGGTTAGGCCTCCGGCTCTCCCACTCACCAAACGGAGCATGGCGGCTGATGAAAAATCGGTGCAATAACGTCACTTATGCAATTTTTGTCAAAACTGAACTGAGTATGAGAAAATACTTCTAATCCACCTCTTTACTTGGTGCGTTATTTTCACTTATGTAGTACGCATAGTTTACTTGTGAGGGCACTAGTGTCGTACGGTTTTGGCGCGAATCTGGACGGCACTGGGAGAAACAACGTCTAACGTCAGTTGCAGTAAAAATTAGGTAAGATGCATAAGTGACGTTATTGCACCGAAGGTGCGATATATTTAAAGTAACTTGCTATTGGGATGTTTTGTCGAAATAACAGAATTTAAACAACAGAACGAATAAAATAACAGCACAAATAAAATATCAGTTCCAACACTATGTAATGATGCCGTATTGGTTTTGAAGTTTGTGCTTTTGAGTATACGGTTAATATAAATATTTAGAACGCAATCAATAAATTTTTAAAGCTAGGGTTTATGTAAATTCTCTGCTAAGTTAATGTAGCTTTTAAGAAATTTATATATAAAAAAAATATTGTATCTTTTCGTAGACTGTCCGTTCCGAGTGCACGTGATACACGTCCTGCAGTGATGTGATGTTAATTGTAAATTTATATGTTTTACCGAACACCCTTCATTTTCTGAAGCCCCTTTTACACACAATCTGTCATTTTGGATCGATACTTGGAAAACTATTGATTTGGAAGTGTCAGCTGAGGTTCGCACGAGCGTTTATAAAACGTTGCGTTAAAACTCGACGCTGGCGACGTTTTATAAACGCTCGTGCGAATCTAGGCCTAACGTCCAACGCTCAACGTCGAAAATCCGACAGAGCGCGATAAAAAACCGCGATTTAAAAACGCTTTCGTGTGAATAAATATATAGGTATCCATTTGTTTCATTCAAATGATTTTTTAATGCCCGGTGAAAAAGCGCCCGTTAAAACTACACGTAGTGAGGTCAAGGACGAAGTATTTCTATAGAAATGTTTAGTTTTGTTTTAAACCTTAAATGTCTGTTAATCAATTAAAAAAAAAATACATATCTTATATAGTCCATGTAATTATAAATTTTATTTTAAGAACTCTATCATATATACGTTAAAAATTGTATTTGTTTGTAAAAAATGTTGACAATGACTCGACAAAAATAATCCTGACGTTTTTACGGAACTACTTCCTTCAGAGAACTTAAATGTGTAAAGGGGTTACAAGCACCATTTTACTTTTATCTTGTAAAAGTGTAACTTTTTAAATGTTTTATTCTCTACTGTCATTTGTTAAGTATTGTTTCAAAGTAAATATTGATTTAACTGCAACCTTCGTTTTCTTTCTTGCGACATCGCCCTAAAATATGTAATTTCCTTTAATATCCTTGTGATTTCAACCATCACAATGTATCTTTTTTGTCACTTTGAAATATAATTTATATTAAAATTTCTTTTAATGATTTTTTGTTTAATTTATTAAACAATTTGTAATTATGATTTGACAATTGCTTAAAATTCGACCACTTCAGAAAATATATTATAACTTTACCTACTGGAGCCACATATAGGTATATATCACAGAACGCTTCTTAAATTATACAAATAGTAAAGATTCAAAGTCAAAATGCATTAAATTTCTAGTTTATTAAGTGTACAAAATAATATATTTTATTAGGTGTACAAAATAAAATACTGAAATTTTTAAAACTGAACATAGTATTTTATTAAAAAATAGATTGTTATATAATTAATACTAATTACAGCAAATTATATACATATTTGCAGACATACAGAACCAAAGTACAGTTTTCATATGATTAGCTTGAAATAGAAGAGATCTTTATAAAACCATTTTTTATGTGACATTGAGAAATGATTTCGACTAACATTTTACGATAAATGCAAAGTGAAACATCAAAATTAAATGCAGATTTAAAACGCGCCATGCGTGTTCCGGTGTGGTACCAGCTAAAATCTTCGCAACACGCTAGGCACGTTTTGTGAATATACATTCACTCATAACTAAATGAGCCCTTGCTTTGTAAAACAACAGACATAAAACTTGGGAACAGTTTAACGAACGTACAATCAAAAGAGTACCTAATTCTTATCGCGTGTATCTTGTGTGTGTGTCTGTTGAAAATTATATCGAATAAATATTTAATTCTGCTTAAAATAACTTTCGAATATTCAGACATTAACAAATTACAAATTCGGCACGTTAACTTGAAAAAATTCTTCATCAACATAAACCTCTCCACGTTCGGCCATTACTCGTTATTTAATAAATAAAAATATATATAGGGACAAATCACACAAATTGAGTTAGCCCCAAACTAAGTTCGAGACTTGTGTTATGGGATACTAACTCAACAATACATACTATATTTTGTAATATAATAAATACATATATAGATAAACATCAGCCAATCAGAAAAAGGTCATTTTCCATCATGACCTGACCAGGGATCGAATCGGGACCTTCCGAGTATCGTTCAAGTACGTTAATGAAATACCACGGACGTAACCATATACCACGGAGTCATCGGTTTAATGTTGATTAAGCCGCGAGTTTATTTTGGTAAATACTTGAGCAGTTTGATCTCGTGCGTGAGCCAGATGGCGAGAGACAGCAGCATGAGGGAGCCGGACTGGTGGGAGGCGGCCAGCGGCGTCGGCACGTAGTGCAGCAGCGTCATGACGCCCAGGCCCACCTGTGGGCCGCCACACGATTACATGTTGCGGCGTATGTTGGCGCCCTTTGCCAGTAACACACTTAAAATATACATATATAAAGGGGCAAATCACATAGATTGAGTTAGCCTCAAAGTAAGTTCGAGACTTGTGTTAACGATAATATATTTAATAACAAATACACATAAATAAACATTCAAAGCCCAGATCAATGAAAAAAAGGTCATTTTCCATCAGGATCTGACCGGAGATCGAACCGGGGACCTCCTAAGTGGTCTCTGATTGTTAACCGTTAAACTACGGAGGGTGTCAAAATTTCAATCATGGTTATATGTTATTCAAAATTGATTTGATTTTGTGCTTTTTTATTATATTTTGTTGTGATTAGTGCTTTTTATTGTTTTCTTTTTATTTAAGGGAGGCAAACGAGCAGGCGGGTCACGTGATGTTAAGTGATCATAGAAGTTCAGCCTCCGGCTCTCCCACTCA
>JADGIL010004605.1:0-16256 GCA_020352625.1 Cactoblastis cactorum | reverse complement strand
TCTTCACGGAAGACTCTTCCGATAAAATCCGCGATAAAATCCGTTAAATTTGTTTCATTTCAATGATAAAATCTTGTAAAATAACTATTAAAACTTGAATTATTTCTAGAATTTTTGAAGTATATTTTATTTTTCTATTAAGTATGAGTCTACTGTAATTTATGAATAGATTGACTATATGTGTTTTTTTTTTCATTACTTAAGCAAGGATACTGTAATTATTAGAATCATATTTTACATTGTTTGACAATTTATAACATGCATGTTTACGTCTTATTCCTAAGTGTTTGTTAACTATAATTATAAGATCATGACAGCACACATAACAGTCAGTGACGTGAAATCTAAGCACACCTACATTTTTTCATTTTGCAAAATCAGCTTAAGACTAGGAGTAGGTGAACTCTACAACGACAGTGGCGCCGCCATTAGCGCTCAAGCTGCATTAAGGCGCTGAAAAGCGCATTCGGCACTCAAACTCACTACAACGCCCATTACGAGTAAAATGTACTCTTCACGATTTTTCTTACCCAAATACATCGGTCTTAAAAAATTTAAAATGTTAAAACCTAAGACATTTAAGAAAACATTAAATAACTGGTTGTTGGACAAGTGTTTTTATGATGTAGAGGATTATATGGAATTCTGTTCTAAATTAAGNNATTTACACGTCTGCATGCAGACCGAATACGTTGGACAAAACATATTTTAAGAACAACTATTATGTAACATGTATTCTAGTAAATAAATATTTTGAGTTTGAGTTTACTTTATTTTCTACATTGATATTGTATATCTTGAAACAGTTCTCAGTCCGTTAAATTTTATGTCGAGAAAATGGTATAAAATTGAACTGAATTTAGATCTTAAAGATTGGCTTGTGATTAAGAAAGGTTTAATCATGAGACTGGAAGAAATGTACGAATCAAAGTGAATATTTGTGGCCCGGTCACAACAGTAATTTAAATAGTTAACCTATACTTTTATACTAATATTATAAAGAGGTAAATTTTATCATTTTGATTGTTTGTTTGTTTATAAGGCCTTCGGAAAAACTGAACTGATCATGAAAATTCTTTCACAGTCAAAATGCTTAACTATTCAGGAGTGGCTATAGGCTATATTTTAACGTAGTAGTAATCCATAAACGCCATCGATATTGACGTAAAATAAGAAAAATTTAATGATTTCAAAAAATAGTTCAACTATTTTAGCTCTTAAGAAAATTAGGCTTTTAAGAAATAAACAAACAAAAAATATACTATAGAATACTTATTCAAAATTTCGTCAACGTCATAAAGGAAATATTTATGGCGCCCCATTGTAACATTGTTGACATTACGTTATTAGTTAAATTAAGTACAGTAATTCGTTTTAAGGGAAATGCTAAATGGGTGAGTGTGGGCGATTGATGACTTGCATCAAACGTGTTCGTAATAGAACTTTGCTGTCAGCCCACATATGTAGGTATTAGGATTAATTATAGACAATATAATTTTGTAATAAATGATTTACTGGGTCACTGTATACTTTAGAAGTACATAAGAGAAGCCTATGTTCAACAGTGGACTTCCTACGGCTGAAACGATGGTGATGAAGAGCATAATCCATAAAGGGTTTCGAGTTTTTTTCTTTATTTTGCCGTTAAACTGCTTTGCAGTTTGGCAAAAGCATACTATTGTAATAGGTTTTAAGTTCATAAATTAATAAAAAAATTTTTTATCATAAATAACGGTTTTTAAGGGTTGCGAGTAAAACAGTAAGAGTAAGAGTAAGAGTAACAGTAAGAGTAAAACAGGAACCCTATTCTCTTCGCCGTCTGTCTGTCACCAGGCTGTATTTCATGAACTGTGAAATTAAGACAGTTGAAATTTTCACACAATCAAAAGACAAAACATTCTTGATCGAAGATTGTCTTTCTGTGACCCTGTGGATGTCCCCGTGGGGTCCGCCGCCCGCGCGTCATCATATATTCAGCGCGCCAACAAACGGGTTACCCGAGCTCGGCAGATGTTCCACTTTTTGTGGTCGGTTCATACGTTAGCGAGACGTGAACAGAGTGAATTCAATGATTTATTTATATTCTTTTGGAGCGATTTTAATTGTCATCATTATTTATTTATTGCCCATCATTTTTTATCGTAACCTATGTATGTATATCTTGCATGTAACTTGACTGTTTTAAGATTGCAGTAGTTGCCATGTCAGATTTTTTAAATGTTACAAACATTTAACAAACAAACATTTTCTCTAAAAAGGTAATATCTTAGGTTAACTTAAACTACGATTCAGATGACAAGTTTTTGTTCAATTTTTACAATTATCAAATTGTGCAACATTTTTGCTTTATCAGTTTTAAATGTATGTATAATATGTATGTATGTATGTGATAAATATCAAAGAATGACCGTTTTATAATAGACATGAAGAAAATATTAACTGGCTAATCACTGATATCGTAGAAATAAAAGGAAACAACTGAATATAATTTTTAAATAAAGTTGTCCTGTATTATTTAAGTTGCCTAAAATGTTAATAACATTGTTAATGTATAAAAGATTTTAAATCTATAAAACCAAAGAGGCAATCACGCGCGTAGTAACTCTAAAGGTGACTCCTAGTGTAAGCTAACGCTAATTCAATTATAAAGCGTCAGTTTGCCGTCTAGTAAAAACCGATGTAACTGAAAAATTTACCTTTTTGAGTCGCGCATATATCGGGTTTCTGCATGAGAACTCAAAATAAAAGACGACTTACCTGGAAAAGAGAAACAGGACACGTTAGAAAATTCCATTAGGTGTGTTAAAGATTGAACTGGAAATATGGTACTTCATTTAATTTCATGTCTATTGTAGTTGCTCAAGTAGCGATAACGTAGGTAAAATAAAGTAAAACAAATGTAAATTGTAATTTTATGTACTTAGTGTCTTAAAGACACTTGTGTGTCAAATTTTATAAAAATTCTCAAAGATTTTCATTGAACACAAATCACGCACAAAGAAAAAACTTGGAAATCAAAAGTATAAATTTTTTAAATGGGTTCAAGCGACAGCAAACTCCTTCCTTCAAATTCACTGAAGTAGGTTCGTGTGTGGCAACTTGTATGCAGATGAGAACGCGCTCAGCGCCGCACCGTGATAATATATTCAAATAAATCCTATAAATTTACACACGTATCGAGTAAACAACTGGTTCTTTCCATCCGATACTCGAAAGATTGTATTAGTTTCGCACGTCTTGCTGCACAATAAATCAGATCGTGCGGCAAAACTTTAGTTAACATTTTTATCTCCCTTGTAAACAATACCTAAATATTTATAAGCTAACAATTTTAATGGATGAGTACATTCATTATCCAGATGATGTAATTTTTCGGCTAAAAATACAAAATAACTCTATAAAAAATCAGTTCATTGAACTGTGTTTGCATCCAACCAAAACTTCAGACTGTCTGCTTATTTGTACAAGTCATTAGACAAAAAGATAAGAATCTTTGCTACAACCTTCTATAATTGTAAATTGGTATTATCATCGTGGTTACTAACTAAATTATGACGAAATTGAGGCATAGCTTACTCGTGTGGTTTAAATTGGAGACAAAATATACTATTGTTAAAAAATGCCCTTATGTGTAACCTGTGTCGTACATTTTTAGTTAAGACATATGGTGAAAGAGCGAGCGAGACTCATCAGATACAGGTTTTTTTTAATTTACTAGATGGGTCTCTGGTACCTGTATATTATGTTGTACGTCAAAAGAAATAAAGAATTTTGAATTTGAATTAAAAGAACTAATTATACGAACGTTTGTCTGGTGCGAAAAAGAATAAAAAATAAAATACCCCTCCTACCTATATTAAATATCCGTAATCTAAAATAAAATTGAATATTCCACGACACAAAATCTTCGTTTTTGTATTGAGATTTGAAAAGTGTAAAAATATTTAACGATTTCAGTTCGAGACATAATTTACGTTTTGTCCAATTCGAGCATTCGATTGTTTCTTCATTTGGAATTCTTCTGAACTTAAGGACAGATTTATAAGTTCATTCACTTGGGTTTGGACAATAAACGAAAATAACTTTTGTCTTGTGACATGTTGAACAACTAAGGGACACAGTTTTATGTTGTAGTAAATTTAACATTCTATTTTCACAAAAATATAGATGATGACTTTATCTTTTTTGTTAAACTTAAAATTTTGGAAGATAAAAAAAGGAGTTTGTGACACTTATGATACTTACTTAGATAAAAGCAGAAAAAATAAAACTTATGGTATCGAGAGTATTCACAAATTTCCTTTCTAACCGTATGTAGTCCTTATGGAATCCATCAGATTTATTTCCGTAGCGTTAATTTATATATTCGTATTTTGTTCCAGAGTAAGGAGCTAGGTGAGTGCGGTATGGGCGTGCGAGCGCCTGATTCCCTGCCTGGTTTGACTCACCATTATCCTCATTGTGGAGAACGGTAAGTAGCATGGTAAATCTGTTATTCATATTTTACCATTTGGTAAAAATAAGATAATCAAAGTTTTTTATTTTCTATGTCACTTCACATGGGACACAGATCCCCATCGAAATGCAACATAATGGGCATTCAGAAGCTAGTGAACGAGGCCAGTCCCAGCAGTTCCGAGGAGTCGAACTCCCCCACCGAAATAAACTGCTACCGGAGGCTGGGTGACCGGCCGCCGCTCATGAAGAGGATAGCCATGGGTTTTAGCGGCGCACTGCTGCAGCCTTCCGATGATGACTCCACGCCGCTGGTCGCAGATACGCCCACCACGTGAGTGAATATTTTGTCTTGCCCGTAATTTAATCACTAAAGACTTAAAATTCTTACCAACCGATTTATCTTCTACATATTTTGTATGTTTTTCGTCCCTTGTTTGACTATAACATTTTCCTTGTTTTCATGTTTCAGGCCCACAAACTTGCCTCTCTGCCTCAACGGAGGCTACATCAATGAGGCGTCCGAGGCTGAAGCCCGCACCCGAGAAAGCAATCGCGACCTTCCAGTGGCTCTACCCAGGAGAAACGATAGCTTACATAATGAGCTCGATGCTGATTTTAGGAGATGCACTAATATCAAAGTGAACAAGTGCGTTTTAAGACACATATCTTCCAATCTATGATGTAGATTTATAATTAAAACTCTTCTTACAAGGATACAAACGAAGAGACTTGTCACATATTTTCATCTGCTCCATTCTGCTTTATTATAATACTCTATAACGCATTAGTGCATAATACCAGTTTCCAAATCTATTAACATTAATAACATGTTTACTTAAGACCTTATCCATTAAACGTTGGTTTCTGTTTAATTTTCAGTAGCCCGTCAGGCCCGTGCAGCCGCACCACGTCGTCCTCATCAGGGGCGTCGTCGTGCGGCGGCGGAGGGTCGCACGCGTCGGGTAACAATAACGTACCTCGGGCTGAGCCAGAGTTAAGGCATGCGCCGTGGTTTCAGCAGGGTATCCCTAGAGAGGTAACTGTAACTTCCAATCATCTACTTATACTGTCAAAATTTAAAATTCAGTTGTAGTCAATATTTACTTTTGATGTCTAGGAAGTGTTTTCTTTGTTTGACCTATTATTTTAGTTATCACTTTATTGATTATTTTTATTCGATAAATAAACCTTGTACCTCGATTCCAGATCGCACTAGAGGTGTTAAGCAGTCAAGCTGTTGGCGCTTTCCTGGTGAGGGGTAGCACCACTCAAGCGGGATGCTACGCACTATCTGTAAGAGTGCCAAGGGACTTTCAACCTTCGGGCATAGCACATTATCTTATATTGCGAACGCCCAAGGGTTATAAAATTAAAGTGAGTAGAGACTTTAAATTCCCCCAAAACTATTAAAAATAAGTTTTGGTGTTGTTTTTGATTTTATAATCTTAAAAGATGAGCGTAAATGTTAACAGTACCATGTTACCATGAGTTTTTATGACAGATCACGATTTGCGAGCAAGTCTCGTGTAGTGACCAGTGACCACCAGTCCTTTTTCCAATGAGAGCCAAGCATGTGCTGCATTCGTATCGGGCAACCAATTACGTCATAGTGTACTACCGATATGTGGGCGTGCACTATACACTACTACTAGACCGCGTGTCGTTATTTCAGGGCTTCACGAAGGAGTTCACGTCGCTGTCGGCGCTGGTGACGCACCACAGCGTGATGCCGGAGCTGCTGCCGGTGCCGCTGCGGCTGGCGCGCGCGCCGGGCCGCGCGCCGCGCCGCGAGCACGCGGACATCGACGCGGTGTCGCCGCGCCCCGCGCCCTCGCCGCGCCGCGCCGCCGCCGCCACGGCGCACCACCCCCACCACCACCTGCAGAACTTCCTAGCGCAGCTTGACGTTTAATTGTTTTAATATATACGTGTGATAATTTTACCATCTTCAAGCCTTCATCCACCGAAAGGTCAAAACTGAAAGCTTCGTTTGAAAGACTTTTTTTGTTGATCCTACACAAAACACGCCTTACTGCATGCAAGCTGCCATGCGTTCATTCATAATTCGAATTTGTTTAGTAAGTATTTTGGTTATTATATTCTGTCCCGTCTAGGTCTTTTTTAAAAATAATAAAAAGTCAAATCAAGACTAAAATATGAGTGAAGTGGTGGAAATTGCATATTTCATAATTTTAATCATATAAAGTCGATATTGTAAATACTTGAAATTTGAAAGAAATTTGCAAATAAACTTTGCGAAATCCGTTTTAAAACGACGTGAAAAGTCGCTGATTATTGACTCCCCATCATAACTACATGGTGGCCGATTAATATACATACATATATCTGATATTTTAAATAGAGTTTCTTATATCAACTATAGTTAAGAAATAGTAATTAATATGAAATAATTGTATACAATAAATATCAAGCCTCTTGTTCGAATTTTTGTTACGTTATTGTGTGTATAAATTAATTATATTTTAATATACTAGTCTTAATTAAATAAATACTTTTTTTTTTGCATAAAAAAGATAATTAAAAAAGGGCATTATGCAATCAAAATCATTACCTAAATTTACCATAAATGTGCCTTTCTAAAGAAAATCATTATTTCAATCGGCTCTGCGTTCAGAAACATAACAACCACGACCGTAAACATATACGAGGTGGTATTATATTTTACTCGCGTGGTTTATTTAAATCTCTAATTCAACAACTTATAAACTTATCTGAGTATTATTTTGTATCATGACGAGAATAAAATTTATGAAGGCATTATAAAAGTTAGACTTTGTACATTTTAAAATAGTCATTATAATGATTGAATACGACTAGATTTTTTTTTTATCATTAACAATCATGTCAATATGTATTCAATACGAGTCGTAGCTTTCGCTTTTTATCAAAATCCAGCAAAATAAAGAATATCATTTACAATAAAAAAATTAATGCGATGTATCAATGCAGAATTTACTATCTGAGACTGTTAAAAACGTTTTTTTACTTGACTACAAACAGTTTCAAGCTACATGAAAGTTCCAACACAATGTACATAGTAAATATATTTTTTATTTAGAAAATATTGATAGCAAGCCATGCATTTTTTAAATAAAGGTTTTTACGTGTTTGTAAGAAAATCATATATTTTAAACTGTACAAGAAGTAAAAACTTCTCAGTTTATCAGAAAACAATCACCCGATGCGGTATATAATGTTGAAACAGTGAAAGATCCTTTAAACATTTTTAACGGAAGTCATTAAATTATTGTGCGTTGTCTAGTTACTAGTTTCAATATATAAATATTATAATAAATTGTGATATCATCATAGTAAAAGTACGTGTAAATGTATGTAATATATTGAATGTTTATGGGTTGTAAAGGTGTAAAGACGTGTCATAACTGTATGAGTTAGGGTGAGTTCATGAATTGAAAGCAGTCGGCTACCTAATAATATTTCATTTAAAATTAAAGACCGACCGATTTAAAGGACCGCATTCTTTAAAAATAGAAGATGGCGGGAAGAGACGCTAAGGAGCGATAATAGTTAGCTTAGTTGTTGCAATGAAGCTTGGAATATATATCTATATTCCAAGCTTCGTTGTTGCAAAAAAGCAAGATATTCTTTACAAACAATACAAAATCATGTCTGTTAAGTTTTGTTAGCAAGACCCATATTGAATGAGTAGTATATCCATATCAGTACTTGAATCGCTGGGCAAATTTCTAATTTAAAAACATCTAACATATTTTTATCTGCTCAACCATTTCACTGACAAAACCGATAACTATATTGAATAATTCTATTGGTTGACGGTTTTATCTCAGGTTTTGTGAAGTACGTTACATGCTTACCAAAAATACGTCGTACAGATCCAGTTTTATAAGGTTATTTTAAAATCAAAAGATTCGCTTTCGCCGATTCGAGTTTCACCGACTGCTTTCGTCTGAGCTTGTCAGAGAAGGAATTGTGCAAATCAAATTAGTTTTGCGCTTTATTATTATCGTGTAGGTATTTTCTAGTCTTGTAAAAGTGTACAGTTGTTAAAGAAATAATAATGAGTAATGTTTGTGAAGCCGATTGTTGCTGCATGCTGTAAATGCTATTTTGCATAGTCGTAATTTAAAAAAGTTGTTATTATTTGCAGTTATCTAACAATACTTATACTTTCACGGTTCATATCTAATTATATAAATCATTGAACTGATTTTTTGTGTAACAAACAGTTATTCATACTTTCTATCAGACACTGTTTTAAGAGTGAACGATTTGCTCTAAAACTGAAGATATACATATTATTACTAAGCTGAGAACAGTGTTTTAAAGAAAATGGCTCACTACTGTTAATAATAATTGGCTCAATCCAAAAAACATTGAGTTAAAAAATAAATAAATATATATCTAAGATATATATTTGTATTCTTGATTTTAAGAGTTTGTGAAATAAAAACAACAGCATTTACAGCAATCGGCGACAGCAAAGAAGGATTTAGTAATGTTATCGAGTTGCCTTTTAGCGAGTACCTACACAGCTTGACGTCCCGGCAATGCCTTGAGAAAACATTTATACTTGAACAAATTTCAGTTGATTTTTCAAATACAGTTGAAAGAGGGAGGCAAACGAGCAGGCGGGTCGCGTGATTTGTTGGGCGGGATGTTGTCTGCCCCAGAATACGTAGGGCAGTCTGAGCGAGATCGCTCAGGGAGAGATCCTCCAGTATAAGAAGTGCTGGCCGGAGTAGTCTTTTTTGGCATGCCGCTTACATGTTTTGGTTTTACAACCACTTCCAAAGCGCAAATGGAGAAGAAGGCGGAACAAACTTAATTACAGCATTCGAAAACATTTTATCAATCAGTGGCATAACATTAGCTATTGAATGACTACGACAAATGTTCTATTTTATTTTGTGAATCAGAAAAATAAGATGAGGTCCATATTTAAAGGAGAAAAGTTACATCAGTCAATTAAAACAATAAAGTGAAGAAAAATATTTAGCTTAACAAAATAAACGTGAGTGGAGTTTTTTATTAATATCTATTTCTCACATTAAACTTTATACTACGTACGACCACAATGGAACGAACTGCTTGCAGCGGTATTTCCGAACCAATATGACATCGGAACCTTCAAGAAAAGAGTGTATATGGGTGATCACTTAACATCACGTGACCCGCCTGCTCATTTGCCACCCTCTTTCAAAAAGGGCAATTTTTATGTATAGGTAAAAATGTTCTCTCATCGGCGCTGCCGTCGCCGCGTTGTCGACACTGCCTTAGCACGATGTATAAAGTGATAAATACGTTATCGGTACATAGTTTAGTATGTTGATATTAAAGTATTGCAGCCTTTTTAAGGCCTATCCGCCCACAACAGTGCCGGCACGCGTCAGTGATAGTTTTGTTCCGTATCACTGAACGTCACTGATACTGACGAGTGCGAATAGCGTCATAACAAAATGTATGCAACAATATAATTTTTCACTGACACTGACGGATACGGCACGGCACGGCACTGTTGTGTGCAGATAGGCCTTTATAGTTCACGACTCCATTTTAATGATTCATTTTTAGCTTTAAGTCTACTTTGAAAGCTGCGTAAATTGCTGTAACTCAAGCTTTCTTGATGATCTTAAAGCAATATTTAAAAAATATTTATATAATTTTTGATGTTTACGTCTCATTACAATATATACATATGAATAAACGGGACAACATGACAGTTGAAGGCGTAGTTTTTACGATTATTTTAAAATTGCTTTTAGAAATAATAATATGATAAATACAGACATGTTAACTATGTCTGTTATATTGATTTAATACTCCATAATAAATCTTTGGAATTATGCAATATTACTACATGATTCAATACATAACTACGCTAAAACTAAATCATTTTAGTTTAAAATATTCATTATCACATATAATCATGATTATTGAAAGAAGATAGATACAAAACGTCATTTTTAAAACAATATGTCTGTAGTTACTATATACGCCTTCAAATAAGCAAAGACACTGAATACAATACTTACTCAAGACAATAGCTTGAACTCATAACATAAAATATACATATGTATTGAAATTATACCCATATTATGTAATAATAACTTTCGACTGAATTGAAAAGGTACCCAATAATGAGCACCAATTTGATTCCTTGACAAGTCAGTTTGTTATTGTATCATTAGCCACACTGACACTCATCGAACTAAGTTACTCACCTATTCATATCATAAATTAAAATATAAATGATTATAAAATAGGTACTTTTGTTTTATTTTATTTCAACTAACCTCTGTGTTCTTTTAAGGGTTCCGTACTCAAAGGGAAAAAGGGGTTGTTATTACTAAGGCTTCTCTATCTGTTGTTTTGTATTTTTATTAAATTTAATTGAAAGCGCATTAATTTTTTAGTCGGCCGGTTTAAAAGCTATTGACTTTTGTATAAAAGAGTAGGACGCATACCTAGTAGGACGCATACCTAGTAGGACGCTTGTATATCACAGACAGTACAACCTATTTATCTAATGAATGCGTCTGTAATACATGATAAGAAAAAAAAATCCTTTATTTAAATCAAGAAGATAAATGGCGTAGACATAGCCTAAAATAAGCTTTGATAACTTTTTAATATCTTATCTTAATCTTAAAGAAAATAGCTTTTCCTTTTGTAAAGCCTAACTTTCTTTTTCTTGTCATTAGACAAAAAAGGAAATGTGTAATTTTTTTATATTCATCGTATCGAAAAGCAAACACTTTTTGCATGACTAGCGCCATCTGTTACCACAGCCTTGGACTAATAAAAAAAAACTGAACGAGCGAAGGTTCAGTTTAACTTTTCGTAGTATAGAATTACAGTAAATTCTATGGAAATATATAGATGGCGTTAACCGATTATCATAATCACTTAAAACTATATCATAAATTATGTGTATGAAAAATCTTAAGTTTTTGTATTATTATAACACGAAACTATAGTACATTTAATAGTTCTTTTCATTATATGTTTATAATTCTACATGGCTTTGAAAATGTATAAAAATGGATCGAAATTTTGAAATAGTGTGACGTAACTATATAGTTATATATCACACTGAAATCTTGTGATTTTATACAAGATACTGAGCAAGAGGGGAATATGGTCGATTAACCAAAAACGGAGCGCGGAAACGCGGTCAAAATGCCCATTAATAGGAATAATATGTAGCTTATGGAATGGCGTGCTAATGGTGTTATTATTGTAATATGTTTATCTCCTAAATGTGCTAAAAAATTTGTGAAATCAGTCATACATCAAGTTATTTATTTGTTCTTAACTGACACATGAATACTATGGTCAAAACAATAGCAGACAGTGTTATCTAACAACACCAATAAATAAAACAATGTAAAACAAAATATTGTTCTACATTTTATGAATAATTCAAAGCTATATTACTACAATACAAAACAGAGATAACATTACAGAATACATTCACAAGAAAAGTACTAAAACTCGAGAAATAAAATATGGGGGTTTACGTTACAACTGCAAGCTTCATGAATAGTTTTCAGTAATGTCCCTAGTAGGTACTAGATATTTTTAGCTGGGGGCAAAGCGTACTCATATTCACACGCCTGGAAAAACATATACCTTTTTATTTCTGTTTATTGAGTAATTTAAAATTTTGTAACAATTATTTGGATAACAAAGTTTATTTAGTTTTAATGTCAAGGAAATATCATAAATATATGTAGTTATCGAGGTGTGATAACTCTTACCTCGATAACTTAAGATTTTCTAGGACGTAGATCAATGTATTCGTTAATTTGAATATATTAATAAATGAACATGTAATTTAGAAGTCTTGAATTTTAAAGATCAAATAAAAAATAAATTAAAGGATACCTATGATATTTTTTAAATGATAATGACGACCTCCGTGGTGTAATGATTAACGATACTGTGATACTACTACTGCTACTCAGTAGGTCGCACTCCGGTTTAGCACGCGATTTTATTTTGTTACAATTTTACTTTTTCCACGAGTTAGTACAGTTTACCGCGGGTTCGCCTGCAATAAAATTAACAAGGCCCGGGCCGGAGCCGGGCTGAGCAAACAGGCTACTCGTACTTCGGGAACGATACTGAACCAGTACGGGCGGGAAGATTAGTAAATATTGTATCCAGATAGCTCAAAATACATGTCTCAAAATGACTAAGAATAATGTGAAATTATGGAATCTCAGCGAGACATAGATTTCTGGTAAATTGTTCAATGGGGTAGATTGGAGAAAGAATTCACGAAGGAATTATTTCAACTCACTGTGTCAAAGTAAATATTATTGTTATTGGGTAACCTGGACTGACTTATGAAGTGAAGTTAATTAAACGTGAACGTAATATTTAATTCCTAGTTTCATTCAACTGGTTGGGGCCTCATTGAACTGTTGATAGTTTGACTTTTGACTATAATGGAATCAAAAAGGTCAATCGATACTATGGTTTCTTTTTCTGAAACTCTTAAAATCTAACGACAAAGTATTACAATCGCAAGATTTACCTAATCCCAAAGCTTTATTATCATGTGTGTAGGTTAAGAGAATTGCATAAAGGTTAATAATAAGTGCGCATAGTTTCCAATAAATTATATTTAGTACTGAAAAGTGGAGGAGGCAGCCATTACTACAAAAGTTTCCGTAATGACGTCATTACTGCACCGCACGCCGCTAGCTGTCCCAGAGCATCGAAGTTTGGCTAACGTTCGTAGAAACATTATTTGTGTAATATTGAATGCATGTATGTAAAACTAAGCAATCAGGTAGTCTGAATGAAATATTAAAATATAATATCGGAATAGGTGCAAAACTTACATTAAAGTTGGCGGATTTAAGTTTAAGTTATCCTTAACACACTATCATATTATACTTGGCAACATGTTTTCTTAATTTTGTTACCAATACTTTTATACAATATGTTAATTTCTTATCCAAAAGACTTCCAAACATAAAATAATTTGATCAAACAATAAGCCCTAACAAAGAGCAACGAACCTTGCAAAGAGGGCGCCTCTCGACACAAGTATGTTGGCGGCAAATTGATTGAACAGATTGCTCTAATTACAGATAATGAGAAGCAAACCGCTTGGAAATAGACGAAAACATGAATATTAACTTCATTTGGATCATATGAGAGTAAGTATGCTATGTTATATTGTTGTGTAGTTTAGTTAGTTTTTTTATGAAAGAGGGAGGCAAACGAGCAGGTGGGTCACGTGATGTTAAGTGATCACCGCCGCCCATAGACACCAGCAACACTCGGGTGGTCACAGAAGCGTTATCGACCTTAAAAAAACGTTTAAAAAAATATAATTTATATATTTTATGTGCATTACAGTACCCGCCTACTTACTGTTTTAGATACTTTTAAAATAAATGGAATATTTTATCCCTTAACAAAAAAGCAATCTTAAAAAATAATCTATTTCATATCAAATTCATCGTTAAGCGATCTTTGTAGACAAATAGGCATACATTTCTGCCTATTATATTTTTGGCAATAATTACAATAATTATTATTTTAAAAAGTGCTTCCGATCAGCGGTTTGGATGTTAGAGTTCCTAGTTCCTTAAAAAAAATGTATTTTAATATTAAGCAATAAGCACTTATGACAAAACACTTAACATTTTTAACATTAAAACTTACAAAGCACATTTCAATTTTCGCTTTGAGGCCTTCTTCTGGCACACTGATTAGAGGCACTTTGAATCCTGAAGGACTCATTACCGTAATGGGTTTGAAGGTCCTGAGAATTACGTGGGTGAAGTACCTTTTTCCCTTTCTATACTTCAAGTCACATCTTTATTTCTAATGACATTATCGACATCTTTACTAAGTATTTAACACATTAAGTAATTAGATTGTAGTAATTATTATTTTCTTTAACTAAGTATTTAACTCATTAAGCAATTAGATTGTAGTAATTATTATTTTATTAGCTTTTTCCTGTAACTTCTTTAAAAGTCTAGCGTCTAGTTAAAAGCTGGTGGGAGAATAAATAGAGGCAAAATGTAGCCTATGTCACTCTCAAAGCACACTAATCCATTAGAGCAATGTGTAATATAATATAATATTTTTATTTTAACGTTTAAGGCGGACAAACAAACAAACGCACTTTCACATTAATAATATTAGTAGTCATAGATAGTATGGATTATTTATTTATCTTGTACATAGACTTGGCTATGCAGTACGAACAGACATAGGTATAATATTAAATAATATGGTTTTCTCAAATCAGTTATTGAAGCGAAAGTGAAAAAAAAACATAACTTTTGTACAGCTGCTCTACACGATTGCATATTTTCAAATTACACACAATAAAAAGGAATATAGATTAAGTCAAAAAGAAGAATTATCATGATAATTTTTATTACTTACTTCACTGGAAGTAAAGAAATAAGCACGCAATGATTAATTTATGTATGCACGCAATTATTTGTTTTCAGTGAACAAAAATATAAAAATTCTTGAATAGAACACGTAAATTGCTCACAATTAAGTTTTTGCACTAGTGTCTGCTTGCTATTAGCGGATAACAGAATCATAAAAATAATAGAAAGGTCGTTCTTTTTACTAGGCTGTTGCAAAATAAATAATATTGATGAAGTTCAGATTAATTATAGGTTTGTCTTTATACATAACAAATAAAAAATTAACGAAATACTGATAACATTTTGTTTAATACTGATAACTTTTTAATTAATTATCTTGCAAAAGTCTATTCTAAGGTGTAAAAAATATACTAACTAGCATAAACTAAAAAAAACTAGTTCTTCCAATAATACGATTGTCAACAACATTGAGTCAATATCTTTATTATCGAGATTGATTCAGACAAGTTTATTTATTTATTGAAATTTTTTTCAAAGTAAAATTAGGGCAATTATTATTATGCATTTATTATGTAGTCAAGTCATATAAGTAGAAGTTACCGATTTTCTTTTTTTTTAATATCAGAGGGCGGCAAACGAGCAGGCGGGTCACGAGATGTTAAGTGATCACTGCCGCCCATAGACAACTGCTACACCCGCGGGGTTATAGAAGCGTTGCCGGCCTATAAAAAACCTCCGCCCTCCCACATAGGAAGGGCGAGGAAGTTGAGCTTCCGGCTCTCCCACTCACCAGACGGAGCATGGCGGCTGATAGCCACAATTTAGGCGTCGGTCTTCTGTGGGAGTGTGGTACTTCCCCAGACGAGCCGGCCCATTCATGCTGCAGGCTAAAAAAGCATACAGCAGGCTCATACCTACCTCATATCTACCCAAGCATACTTTTTTACAACCAAGCAGTTACTTGTCTAATCAATTTTTACTCTGTGCTGGTGCTGGGGAACGTCCGCGTCCCTGGGGAGCCCTCCGCGTCCGCTCTGGCAGTTCTTATATTCCGAGCTTCATTTCCCTGCATTATTTCGCGGACCGTGGAACTGGTGTTCGAGAAAATTACGTTTCACTTTAAATGTGTTTCGGCGTTCGTGGATTTTGCGCGGTGAAGCAGCTGCTACTGGATTTTATTTTTAACTAGCTGTTGCCCGCGACTTCGTCCGCGTAAATTTCGAATTGAATATATAATAATGTGAAATAAAGAAATAAATCAATATTCAATTCTTGTTTGTTCAAAAAGTTCTAGGTTAACGCGGACGAAGTCGCGGGTAACAGCTAGTTCAAGAAGACGAATTTCGCGTTTCTCGATATAATAGTAAAAAATCATCACAAACTTACATTTGTAGTTCGTTTCATACAAAATGTTTGCACACA